>CAUYON010158719.1:0-10338 GCA_963573935.1 Arctocebus calabarensis | reverse complement strand
ACAGCTGCAACCAAAAAATGGCCAGGCATTGTGGTGGGCACCTGTGGTCCCAGCTGCTTGGGAGGCAGAGGCAGGAGACTCGCTTGAGCCCAGGAATTGGAGGTTGCTGTGAGCTGTGATGCCACAGCATTCTATCCAGGGTGACGGCTTGAGGTTCTGTCTCAAAAAAAAAAAAAAAAAATAGAAAAACTAGCCAGGCATTGTGGTGGGTGCCTGTAATCCCAGCTACTTGGGAGGCTGAAGCAAGAGGATCTCTTGAGCCTAAGACTTTGAGATTGCTGTGAGCTATGATGCCACAGGTAGCATCTAGTTTTTGTCTTTCAGAGTTTGAAAGGCCTTATCTGGGCCCCAGAGTTACTATGCAGAAAAAATTCCTGGTAGACAATGTTGGAGGTTGAATGCCTGTCTTCCAACGAAGTCTAGGGAAGGGACTGGGTTCCCACTGCTTGTGCTGGAAAGTCTGTGGAGGCCTCAAAAAATGAAGTATAGAGCTTGGCTTGGAGATTCCTGTCAATATTTCTTTGTTGAAGGAATTCTATGGGATGGAACCACGAAACATCCCTAGGGTGGATGAGAAGAAAGTAATAACCCAGAGCCTTCGACCTGTGCAGTTCTGTATATACCTGCAGAGATTTATTTTTGTTTGTTTCCATTTGTCTGTTGATGTTTTCCTGAAAGCACAATGTTGGTGTCTGTGTTTGCATTTGACATATGGTTGAAGTTGGAGCACTGAAGCTTATGGTTCTTGCTTGTGCAGCTGTAACTGAGAAACACTGTTGCCCTTCCCCACAGAGGAAAAGTAATTGGCAATATATGACGATCAGTTTGCAATTGTAGCCCTGTGTAACTAGGTTCGGCTTCTCTGGGGAGAAGCTTCTTTGATAGTATAGGCAAGGAAAAACTTTTCTTTTGCTCTCCTATGTTTTGTGCCTAGAGCCTATAGATTAAATTGAAAAAAGATGGATTAACAAGAGAAAAAGGCATACAAATATAATTGATCTTTTTGATTTTATGTGTAAGGACTACACGGAAAATAAATGAAAGGCCAAAGAAGTAGTAACAGCCCAATGTTACATATCATTCTAATGAAGGGAAACAAATTGTGGCAAAATGAGCCCTAGACAAAGGAAAGAGGGGGTTTGGGCTCCTAGCAGAGGTAAATTGTGGGAAGATAAATATGTGGGGGAAACTAATTGTAGATAAGGATTGTTTAGTAAGCTTTGTTACACAGACTCAAATCTGGTGCAGTTTCCAGTGACATGAGTCAATTCAGGTGATTAATACTGTTCTCTTCCTGGTATGGGAGATGAGACACTTCTACAAACGGGAATTTATGTTACTTTTACAAAAGAAAATGTATGATCTGCTCTCAGACAGAAGTGGGGAGGGCACAGAGTTTCTTAATTGCCTTCAGCTGAAAATAATCCTCACGCCAAAGTCACATATTTGGGGGTGGCATATTCTGATCCTCTTCAACAGATTGTAGGAATCTGGCAGTTTTACTCATTATAGGGCTAGCAAGAGAGGGAAAGGAACGCAAACAGGCATCAAGCTAATAATTGACAGTCTCTTCTGAAAATGTACTCAGGGTTTGTTTTAATCAAGTATGGCAGACACAGTAATGATTGTCATGAAGAAACACATTTATATTCATAGATCTCTAGAAGTATTTGACATGCCACACAGGGCCATGTGGGGAAGAATCAAGGGAGGTCAGGGAGCAGAAATGGGCAGCATAGACCACAACCTTTATTTTTATTTTTTTGAGATAGTATCTTAACTCTGTCACCCTGGGTTAAGTGTCATGTTGTCATCATAGCTTACCACAACCTCAAACTCTTGGGTTCAAGTCATCCTCATGCCTCAGCCTCCCAAGTAGCTGGGATTACAGGCAGCCACCGCAACACCCCAGCTAATTTTTCGATTTTTAGGAGAGATGGCGTCTTGCTCTTGCTCAGGCTAATCTCAAACTCCTGAGCTCAATCAATCCACCTGCTTCAGCCTCTCATGTGCTAGGATTATAGGTATGAGCCAATGTGCTGAGTCATTTATTTGGATTTTTGCAGGAAGGAATGAGTGAGGCAGGATAGGTATGCTGAGCAAGTTTAGGATTGGTAAAGAATAGTTTCATTTATTCATTCATTCATTCTTAGTGACAAAGTCTCACTCTGTTGCCCAGTGGACTGATCACAGCTCATGGTAGCCTTGAACTCCTGGTCTCAAGCAATCTTCCTGCTTCCTGAGTCCTGAAGGGGAATCTCAGGGAAACGTGCCCTTTTCCCCTGGGGTGTTTTGCTGAAAAGATCAACTCACAGTTATAGTAGATTAGTAAAAGAAAGGTTTATTTCCAAATACTAGGCTTATGGGGGAACCACAAGAATGATTTCCCAGGCTCGGTGCCAGTAACTCAGTGAGTAGGGCGCCAGCCACATATGCAGAGGCTGGTGGTTCATGCCCAGCCCGGGCCAGCTAAACAACAATGACAACTGCAATCAAAAAATAGCTGAGCATTGTGGTGGGTGCCAATAGTCCCAGCTACTTGGGAAGCTGAGGCAAAAGAATTTCTTGAGCCCAAGAATTTGAGGTTGCTGTGAGCTGTGATGCCACAGCACTCTACCGAGGTGACAGAGTAAGACTGATACTGGAATTTTGCTCTTCAGTAGGTCCTTGGTCTCAGGGATTCGAAGAATGAACCCACGGACCACAGATCAGTGGCAAGACAGGACTTTTATTAGATGTTAGGAAGGAATACAGGAAAAGCAAAAAGCACCAGAGCTTCCAGAAGGGGGAAAGAACTGAAGGACTCCCTTGGGAGTCTCCACGTGGGCTCTATTAGCTATGGATCTTAAGTCTAGAGGATTACAGTGGCTGGCAGTTGGTCCTTTGTCTTTGTCCCTGAGAAGGGATTAGGGTGTGTGCTCCTACCCAAGGTGGAACCACCCAAAAAACCATCACAGGCTGCTTTGTTCGAGATCTTTTCAGAGCCCAGAGAGTGTGTCCCGAAAAGGCAGTCTGCTTGTGCCTGGAAATGAGGGTCTGACCTCTGAGCTCACCTGGGTCTAGAGAATGAGGGGCTCCCTGTCTAGCCCTGAGGGGTGGAATCCTGGATCAAGACTCTGTCGAAAAAAAAAAAAAAAAAAAAAGAATGATTTCCCAAAGTTTCAGTGATAGTCAGAGGCCTTTAAAGATGCCTTTTAGGCTCAGTGCCTCTGGCTCAATGGACTAAGGCGCCAGCCACATACACCTGAGCTGGCGGGTTCGAATCCAGCCTGGGCCCCCCCAAACGACAATGACGGCTGCAACCAAAAAATGACCGGGCGTTGTGGCGGACGCCTGTAGTCTCAGTGACTTGGGAGGCGGAGGCAGGAGACTCGCTTGAGCCCAGGAATTGGAGTTTGCTGTGAGCTGTGATGCTACAGCACTCTATCCAGGGTGACAGCTTGAGGCTCTGTCTCAAAGAAAAACAAGATGCCTTTTAGAAGGGAGGGGGGAGAGGGCGGCACCCGAGGCTCAAAGGAGTAGGGCGCCAGTCCCACATACTGGAGGTGGCAGGTTCAAACCTAGCCCCGGGCCAAAAACTGCAAAAAAAAAAAAAAAAAAAGAAAGTGGGGGAGAGAACTTGGAAAGTATACATGTAGCAAATGGTTGCTGGGGGGGATGGGTAGATGGAGAGAAACAGATTAACAGTTGCAGATTAACCTGAGAGACAGCTCTTCTGCTTCAAATGACCTTAGGCAGGGCCAGGTCTATGTGATAAGTCATCCAGGAGCCCCTTTTCTGATTCTAAATCAGGTTACTTAGGTTTTATAGAGTAGAGGCCTGTGCTTTCTAATCAAAGATGGCCTTTTCACTGAAAATATTCTTTATATCAAGGACTCATATTTTTGGGGTGAAATGTCCTTAGCTCCTTCAGTCCTGAGCTGCTAGTATAACAGACAGACATAGCTACTCTTAACTCCTGGCCTCAAGAGATCCTGCTGCCTAGATCTTCCAAAGTGTTTAAATTACTGGCATGAGCTACCATACCCAGTCAAGATTGGATACTTTGAATAATCTCAGTGTCTCTGGGATATAGGAGTGGTCCCTACTTGTCCCGTACCTGGGCTTGGAGTGATTTAGGGTGGGGAGAGTATTGGTTTGGTGTTTAGGAGTTTGAACAAGAAGATAGGGGTGTGTACTTTGGATTGATTGGTTTGTATATCAAAGGTGTGCTTGCAAGGGAGTCATTTGTTCTCTAGGAATTAGTCCTGGGAGAGGCAGCCTCTTTAGGATCAAAGTCTCAAAAGTCAGGGCGCCAAGAATATAGAAAGTCAGAAAATATTAATATAATCACATGTAGTCATAAACGAAGTGGTAAGGAAAACTTCAATGAAGTATTTTTAATATTTGATAAATGAATACAGAATTATATTTGAATCCATGTAATATTCCTAATAAATGTGAAGTCTTGAATATATATAACTGACTTGATAATCTTTGTTTAAAAATAGTTAATACGGGCGGTGCATGGTTGACTCATCAGTGTTGTCACAGCTAGTGTGCTGAAGAAGACTGCTGGCCTCATGGAACTGCTATTTGTGGCAGTCCACATGAGAGGCTAAGAATACTGCATACAGGTTCGGCACCTGTGGCTCAACGGGCTAAGGCACGGGCCACGTACACCTGAGCTGGAGGGTTCGAATCCAGCCTGGGCCCGCCAAACAACAATGACAGCTGCAAACAAAAAATGTCCGGGTGTTGTGGCAGGCGCCTATAGTCACAGCTACTTGGGAGGTGGAGGGAGGAGACTCGCTTGAGCCCAGGAATTGGAGCTCGCTGTGAGCTGTGATGCCACAGCACTCTATCCAGGGTGACAGCTTGAGGCTCTGTCTCAAAAAAAAACAAAAAAAAGAATATTGCATACAAAGATTCGTTTTTTTTAGAGTCTCGTTTTGTCACTCTTGGTAGAGTATCGTCACATCACAGCTCAAAGCAACCTCCAGTTCTTGGGCTTAGGTGAATCTCTTGCCTCAGCTTCCCAAGTAGCTGGGACTACAGGCACCTTGCACAATGCCTGGCTATTTTTTGTTTGCAGTTTGGTTGGGCCAGGTTCGAACCTGCCACCCTTGGTATATGGGGCCGGTGCCCTACTCACTGAGCCACAGATGCCACCCCATACAAAGATTCTTGATGTTCTTGAGCAAGTCCGTAATGATGCAGCCTATAGAAAGTATGCAGAGCAGATTACAAATGAGGCTATGGTTAAAGCAGAACCAGATATTCAAAAGTAAGAAGACCAACTTCAGGGTGGCCAAATAGAAGAGGTGATTCTACAGGCTGAACATGAACCAAGTCTGGCAAGGAAAATGATGCAATGGAAACCATGGGAGCCATTAGTGGAAGAGCCGCCTGCCAATCAGTGGAAATGGCCACTATATTTGTTAATAAATGACTAGTGGGTTGATGGGAAATTGATGTAATTAAGTGTTCTATTATGTTAAAAATGTGTCTAAATTATTGACATCAAACTGATGCAGAACTTATTTAGAGACTTGTTAAAACTAGTGATTATGGCAATAAGGTCTCATTAATCAGTTTTTGATTTGTAAAGTAATCACACAGATTATTTTAAAGATATTTCTTTGAACAGAGAGCTTGTGCGAAGACTGGAAAATTAATTAGAAAAATCTCAGCTCGGCACCTGTGGCTCAACGGGCTAAGTCGCCAGCCATGTACACCTGAGCTGGTGGGTTCGAATCCAGCCCGGGCCCACCAAACAACAATGATGGCTGCAACCAAAAAATGGCTGGATGTTGTGGTGGGCGCCTGTAGTCCCAGCTACTTGGGAGGCGGAGGCAGGAGACTCGCTTGAGCCCAGGAATTGGAGGTTGCTGTGAGCTGTGAGATCGTACGATCTGTCTCAAAAAAAGAAAAATCTCTATAGGTCTTCAATGCAAAGGACATAATGAAAAGTAAAGTATCTTTAGTAGGATCTTCAATGTGTCTGTAATTATTATTATTATTTTCTTTTTTTTTTTTTGAGACAGAGCCTCAAGCTGTCACCCTGGATAGAGTGCCATGGCATCACAGCTACTGAGGACACAGCTCACAGCAATCTCCAACTCCTGGGCTTAGGCGATTCTCTTGCCTCAGCCTCCCGAGTAGCTGGGATTACAGGTGCCCACCACAACGCCCAGCTATTATTTTGTTGCATTTTGGCCGGGGCCAGGTTTGAACCCGCCACTCTCAGTATATGTGGCCAGCACCTACCCACTGAGCCACAGGCGTAGCCCTCTTTTTTTTTTTTTTTTTTGAGACAGAGCCTCAAGCTGTTGACCCGGGGAGAGTACTATGACGTCACAGCTCACAGCAACCTCCAACTCCTGGGCTTAAATGATTCTCTTGCCTCAGCCTCCCAAGTAGCTGGGACCACAGGTGCCTGACACAACACCTGGCTATTTTTTTGGTTGTAGTTGTCATTGTTGTTTGGCAGGCCTGGGCTGGATTCGTACCCACCAGCTCTGGTGTATGGAGCTGGCACCTTAGCCACTTGAGCTATAGGCATCGAGCCAGAGTGAATATTTTCAAATGTGATAAAATAGCAAAAGTAGCTGGTAATAATATTGGAAATTGTGGTTAACATCCTTGGATGTGATGTCATGTTATAAAGTAAAATTTGAATATATAATCATATACCAATTACCAAGTCCATAATAAATGTCTTTTTTTTTTTTTTTTTGAGACAGAGCCTCAAGTTGTCACCCTGGATAGAGCGCTGTGGCATCATAGCTCACAGCAACCTCCAATTCCTGGGCTCAAGAGAGTCTCTTGCTTCCACCTCCCAAGTAGCTGGGACTACAGGCACCCGCCACAACGCCCAGCCATTTTTTTGTTTGCAGCCGTCATTGTTGTTTGGCAGCCCTGGGCTGGATTTGAACCCGCCAGCTCAGGTGTATGTGGCTGGCTGTTAAGCCTCAGGCGCCGAGCCAATAAATGTCATTTTATTAAAAAAATAGTTATATGTTTTCCTCTTAATTTTATCACCATGTAGAGTATAATATAAAGGTATATCTCATTTTAGACAAGACTTCAGAATTTTTTTGGTTTTGTTTTGTTTGGAAACACTAATTAATTTGAACTTTAAAAATTTTTTTAATACTAGTTTTATGGGTTATAATATACCTGTAATCAAAAAAGACCACAATCTTTTTTTTTTTTTTTTTTTGTAGAGGCAGTCTCACTTTATCATCCTTGGTAGAGTGCCGTGGCATCACACAGCTCACAGCAACCTCCAACTCCTGGGCTTAGGCGATTCTCCTGCCTCAGCCTCCCGAGTAGTTGGGACTACAGGCGCCCACCACAACACCCGGCTATTTTTCTGTTTTTGCAGTTGGACAGAGGCAGGGTTTGAACCTGCCACCTTAGGTATATGGGGCCGGCGTCCTACTCGATGAGCCACAGGTGCCGCCCAAAAAAGGCCACATTCTTGGCTCAGCACCTGTGGCTAAACGGGCTAAGGGGCCAGCCACATACACCTGGGCTGGCCTGTTCGAATCCAGCCCAGGACCGCCAAACAACAATGATGGCCGCAACCAAAAAAGAATGGCCGGGCGTTGTGGCGGGTGCCTGTAGTCCCAACTACGTGGGAGGTGGAGGCAGGAGACTCGCTTAAGCCCAGGAATTAGAGGTTGCTGTGAGCTGTGATGCCACAGCACTCTATCCAGGGTGACAGCTTGAGGCTCTGCCTCAAAAAAAAAAAAAAAAAGGCCAAATTCTTAAATGTACTTAAAATGTACATTATTTTGTGCAAATCCAATGATATGTGCTTAATTAAGTTCAACAAATGAAAACTATTCGTTAATTTTGAAGTTAACTAACTTTTTTTTTTTGAGACAGAGCCTCAAGCTGTCGCCCTGGACAGAGTGCTATGGCATCACAGCTCACAGCAACCTCCAATTCCTGGGCTCAAGCGAGTCTCATGCCTCTGCCTCCCAAAATAGCTGGGACTACAGGCGCCCGCCACAACACCAGGCCATTTTTTGGGCCATTTTTTGGTTGCAGCCATCATTGTTGTTTGGCGGGCCCGGGGGCTGGATTCCAACCCACCAGCTCAGGTGTATGTGGCTGGTGCCTTAGCCCGTTGAGCCACAGGCGCCAAGTCAAAGTTAACTAACCTTTTAATGACTTTGTTCCATCAGCTTTTCTTTGTGAAGCATTGGAACATTTGGTTGCAGCATGGAGGGCCACAATTTCAGCTGATCCTCTAAATGGGCATCAGTCATTTGGGCATCTCCATTTGGGTAGGTAGGAGAATACAGATTCACACAATAAGTGCTTGAAAAGCAAGAAAGCAGGCGGCGCCTGTGGCTCATCCAGTAGGGCGCAGGCCCCATATACAGAAGGTGGTGGATTCAAACCCAGCCTCGCAGAACTGCAAAACAGAAAACTAGCTGGGTGTTGTGCTGGGCGCCTGTAGTCCCAGCTACTTGGGAGGCTGAGGCAAGAGAATCATCTAAGCCCAGGAGTTGGAGGTTGCTGTGAGTTGTGTGACACCACAGCATTCTACCGAGGGCGATAAAGTGAGACTCTGTCTCTACAAAAAAAAAAATAAAAATAAATTTAAAAAAAAAGCAGAAAGAAAAGCAAGAAAGCATTTTTCAAGCATGTTGCTGAAAATGTGTGTATTCTACTGCATTTTTCCATATTTCAACTGCATCTTTCTTAGCATCACACAAGCTTTTTTTTTTTTTTTGAGACAGAGCCTGTCACCCTGGATAGAGTGCTGTGGTATCACAGCTCACAGCAACCTCCAATTCCTGGGTTTTTTTTTTTTTTTTGAGACAGAGCTGTCACCCTGGATAGAGTGCCGTGGTATCACAGCTCACAGCAACCTCCAATTCCTGGGTTCAAGCGAGTCTCCTGCCTCTGCCTCCCAAGTAGCTGGGACTGCAGGCGCCCACCACAATGCCCAGCCATTTTTTTGGATGCAGCCGTCATTGTTGTTTGGCGGGCCTGGGCTGGATTCGAACCCGCCAGCTTAGGTGTATGTGGCTGGTGCCTTAGCCCGCTGAGCCACAGGCGCCGAGCCTTTTTTTTTTTTTTTTGAGACAAGAGTCTTACTATGTCGCCCTCGGTAGAGTGCTATGATGTCATAGTTCACAGCACCCTCAAACTCTTGGGCTTAAGCAATTCTCTTGCCTCAGCCTCCCAAGTAGCTGGGACTACAGGCTCCTGCCACAATGTCCAGCTGTTTTTTTTTTTGTTGCAGTTGTCATTGTTGTTTAGCTGGCCCAGGCCCACTCCAGCCTTGGTGTATGTGGCGCCGTCACACCTGAGCTATGAGCACTGAGCCCAAACAATGATTTTTGAAAGGTCATCTACTGAGAGCTTAATTCCAACTGTAACTCTTTAGGTGCCATGATGTTATCAACTAGGTAAGGCTGAAATGCTAATTTGAGTGTGATGTTAGGATTCTCAATGTCAATGAACCTTTCATTGTATTCTCCAATTAATTGGTCTATAACAGCTGCATATTCTTTTTTTTTTTTTGTAGAGACAGAGTCTGACTTTATTGCCCCTTGGTAGAGAGCTGTGAGACAATACAGCTCACAGCAACCTCCAACTCCTGGGCTTAGGAGATTCTCTTGCCTCAGCCTCCCGAGTAGCTGGGACCACAGACTCCTGCCACAATGCCAGGCTATTTTTCTGTTTTGCAGTTCACCGAGGCCAGCTTTGACCCTGCCACCCTCCGTATATGGGGCTGGCATCCTACTTGATGAGCCGCAGGCATCGCCCTTGGTTTTTTTGTTTTTTTTTTGACGCAGAGTCTTATTATGTCACCTGTGGTAGAGTGCCTTGGCATCACAGCTCACAGCAACTTTTGACTCTTGGGCTTAAGCGACTCTCTTGCCTCAGCCTCCCAAGTATCTGGGACTACAGGTGCCCCCCACAACGCCCAGCTATTTTTTTGTTATAGTTGTCATTGTTGTTTAGAAGGCCTGGGCTGGTTTGAACCCACCAGCCCTAGGTGTATGTGGCTGCTGCCCTAACCTCTGAGCTACAGATGCTGAGCCTAACAGCTGTGTATTATTCAAATGATTCCCATATAGCATCCTGCTCAACAGTGATCTTTGCTAACTGAGGAAAATGTTCATTTGAAATTTTCTTTTGAGGCTCGGCGCCTGTGGCTCAACGGGCTAAGGCGCCAGCCACATACGCCTGAGCTGGCGGGTTCAAATCCAGCCCGGGCTGCCAAACAACAATGACGGCTGCAACCAAAAAATGGCCGGGCGTTGTGGTGGGCACCTATAGTCCCAGCTACTTGGGAGGCGGAGGCAGGAGACTCGCTTGAGCCCAGGA
>CAUYON010158717.1:0-68856 GCA_963573935.1 Arctocebus calabarensis | reverse complement strand
CCCTGAGCTGTGGGTTGGAATCCAGCCCGGGCACACCAAACAACAATGACGGCTGCAACCAAAAAATGGCCTAGCGTTGTGACGGGTGCCTGCAGTCCCAGCTACTTGGGAGGCAGAGGCAGGAGACTCGCTTGAGCCCAGTAATTGGAAGTTGCTGTGAGCTGTGATGTCACAGCACTCTATCCAGGGTGACAGCTTGAGGCTCTGTCTCAAAAATAAATAAATAAAAATAAAAAGAGTCAGCAGTGGGTGATGGCTCAGCTGTAATCTCAGCACTCTGGGAGGCAGAGGCAGGTGGGTCCCTTGAACTCAGGAGTTTGAGAACAGACTAAGCGAGAGCAATACCCCAACTCAAATAAAAATAGAAAAATTAGCCAGGCATGGTGACAGGTGCCTGTAGTCCCTGTTACCCAGGAAGTTGAGGCAGGAGGATCATTCGAGCCCAAGAGTTGGAGGTTGCTGTGAGCTATGATGATACCATGGCACTCTACCTAGGGTGACAGAGTGAAACTCTATCTCAAAAAAAAGTCACAAGAGGGTTGGGGCAGAAGTGGGTGGAGCATTGCAGCAGGGGCCAGAGAACAGGGGAGAACCAATAAATTATCCCTTGTGATTAGGCGTTAGAGGGATTTAGGTGGTATCTCACTGCTGTCTTAGAGTAACGCTAAGTTTTTAAAGAAAGAACATGTTCACTACCAAGGCAACAAGCCCAAGCGAGAAAATTATTCATGCCCACCATGGACTGACATCAAGAATCAAGAAATTAGAATTCTGTCACATGCCTGGCACTGTGCTAAATCTTTTCATTCTAACCTCAAAACAACCCTATAAAGCAGACATAATGATGCCAACTCCACCAACAAGAAAACTAAATAACAGCGTGACTTGATTTCTTCAGATTTGGGATTTGAGCCCAGAGTTTCCAACCACCAAGGATGAGACTTAAAAGCAGAGACTTTGAATCAAGAGAGGTAAGGGTGGAGTGAGACGTAAGTGCTGTGTTCACTATTCCCTGCACACTTTTTTTCCTAGAAAGTGAGGAATTTCTTTAATAACGAAATGACTAAATTTCTACCACTATTTGGATGTAGCCTTAATGGGGAAGAGGAAAGCACCCTTAAAGACCACGCATCAATACTTCTGAAACTCTCTTTGGGACTCCATTGACCCTCTCTACCACAGCTAAGTCAAGCCTTTTTCCTACATTCAAAATGAGGACCATGGCGCTGGAAAGGGGGAAATATTTGCAGAGTGCCCAGCCGGTCAGGGGTAATGTCAGAGCCAGGGGAAATCATGCAATATGACAGAAGGAACACAGGATTTGGTAGGTTCTAGTTCAAGTTCTGGGACTAATAGTGCCCACAAAGAACCTGCATCATAGACAATATTTGGACCAAGAAGTTAGAGGATAAGTCTGGTCTTCCAACATTTAAAATCCTATCCCATCAAGAAAGGTATCCCCGGCTTGGCGCCTATGGCTCAACGGGCTAAGGCGCCAGCCATGTACACCTGAGCTGGCAGGTTTGAATTCATCCCGGCCTGCCAAACAACAATGACAGCTGCAACCAAAAAATAGCCAGGCATTGTGGCGGGCACCTGTAGTCCCAGCTACTTGGGAGGCGGAGGCAGGAGACTTTCTTGAGCCCAGGAATTGGACATTGCTGTGAGCTGTGATGCCACAGCACTCTATCCATGGTGACAGCTTGAGGCTCTGTCTCAAAAAGAAAAGAAAAGAAAAGAAAAGAAAGGCATCCCTGATGTGACCCCAAGCCACATGCTCATGATCACCTAACCAGCTGCATTACTGTGGGCTCCAGGCTTTTAAATCTGTCATATGGGACAATAATAGTTCCCAGGTAGGGCTGTTGTGTGGATCTGCTGAGAGCAGTTAGCACCTCACCCTGGGCCTGCTCCACAGACCCCAAGACCTCCACCCCTCCCCCCATTATCTCCACAGGAGGCCCCACCAACTGCTCCAGCCTACACTTTCCACCAGGGCTTTCTCACTCAAGGTTCAGTCCGCTCGTGTCCCTCCCTTGGCGTGTACAGGTGCCCAGACCCACTTGCCCCTGAACAAACTCTTACTAGAGAAGTGACATCACACATTTGCCTAGGAGAGGTCTTCTCACCCTCTCTGGCCCTTAATGCTACTGAGTTCTGTCCCCTCACCAGCCCCTGGGTCCTTACACAAGGAGAGATGACATGACAGTATTGGAGTCAGGCCAGAAAGGATAAGGTGCAGAGATCTGCCTCCCTTTCCACTTTCCTACTGATGAAAACTGTCCAATCTGAAACCAAAGCCCTGCTCTGGTCCAAGTGGAACTGAGCAGTGGGCACGCTTGATCCCACAGAGTGACTTACTGGACATTGGAGGGACTCAGAAGGGGAAGGGCAGAAAGGAGATGAGGAAAAATAAGTCACTTATTAGGTACAACATACACTGTGAAGGTGAGAAGTGTATTAACAGCCTTGACTTCCCCACATGCAATTCATCCATGTAACAAATACCATTTCTACTCTATAAAGCTACTTAATTTTTTTATTTTCCCGTTTCAAATCACATTATTACCTAATATTTTCTTTATCATATTTTATATTAACACTATTCCAAAATTTCTCCTTTGCATCTTTTGGGATTCATTAAGGGTACAAAGAATTAGGTTATACTGATTGCATTTGTCAGAGAAAGTCCCTCTTATGTGTCCCACCCCCACCAGAGGTGTGCCATACACTGTGACCCCCCATTCCCCTTCCTTATCCCCACTCCCTCATTCTTCTAAACCCCCCCCCCCCATATTAGATCATCTACTGCCTTCATATTAGAATTGAATACATGGGATTCTTACTTCTCCATTCTTGTGATGCTTTACTAAGAATGTGTTCCCCCTCCATCCAGGTTAATACAAAAGATGTAAAGTCTCCATCTTTTTTAATGGGTGAATAGTATTCCATGGTATACACATACCATAGCTTGTTAATCCATTCCTGGGTTGGTGGGCATTTAAGCTACTTTATTTTTTAAAACCTTATTCAAACTAAACAGAGAGGAACAAAGGTTAGAATAAAGCTTTGAGGATATGTAAGACAATATCCTCAAAATTGTCAAAATTGGAAGACATAAATTGACAGTTTCAAAAAGCTCAGTGAACCCCAAGCAAGATAAATACAAAGAAAACTACACCCAGGGTCAAATTGCTCAGAGAGAAACCACACCTCACATCCAGAGGCACAGTAACTTAACACTGCTTCCTTCTAGTCATAAATGACGGAGGCCAGGAAATAGTGGAACCCTATCCTTAAAGAGTGCAAAGACAAGACTGGTAACCTAGAATTCTAGATCTAGAGAAAACATCCTTAGACTGAGGCGAGAGATTTTCAGATAAATAAAACCAGACTTTGTGACCAGCAGATCTGAACCACATGATTACTGAAGGAAGTTCATCAGCCTGCGAAGGCTACCATATGGAAACTTGGGGCTTCAGCACAGAGCCTGTCTCAGTAAACAGGGTAAATACAAAAGACACGGGTGGGAGTTTCACTTCCTCTCTGCATAGCTCACCTGGGCAGCTGATGCCAAGCCAGATGATTGCCGGAGAACAACAATAGATTGTTGCAAACTTAATAAATAGTAATGCTAACAGTTCCAGATGTGATATATTTACTGGAAGAAATCAACATTATCTGACCCCAAACCTGCATACCAGTGTCCTCCCCACATCCTGCCAGTAAAGATCAGAAGCAATTTTTCTTCAAGGGGCCTGGACAGTAAGTTGCACAGAGGAAGGGAGCTCTGGTGAGTCACCCCAGATGGTTTCATCCGATTGGCCTGCCCTGCCCACCAGCCCCCTGTCCCTGCCCTTCCCTGGCTCACAGCACTTGTCACCCCCACCCTCCAGTCAGTGGTGCTGCCCAGCAATTGTGGCCTGCCTGGACTCAGCCCAGTCCCAGTGGGACTGACCGGAACATAGCTTTCAAATCAAGTACAAGGCCCCAAGTGCCCAAGTGGGTCTTCAGCCAACAATGTGTGGGCCTAGGGGAAGACTTGCCTTACCTGGGCCTTCTCAGTTGGCTCAATCTGCACCCCCTTCCAGCCCCAAACCCAGGGGGTAAGGCTGGGGCTCCCAGGGCAGCACCACCCAGGCTGCATGCCTCTATCCCCTCAGACATGGACTGGCCCCACCAGGCAGTCACAGCCACGGCTACCTTGGGCCAGACCTTTAGTTCCCAAGGAGGGCAGAATCAACCCCCAAGTCCAGCACAGAGGAGGCACCCAGAACACTATGTAGATGGCTCCCTGAGAGTCCCAGCCACACCCAAGCCCCCAAAGGCACCAGGGGAAACTTTGCCCAAGAGGCTGCATTGACTGAGCCGATTTTCATTGTCCTTTAATGAATGAATATACGTAGTGGGTCTCTTTGATCTGTCCTGGGAGAGGCTTTGCAGAGAAGAGGCCACCATCTCCCTGCTGTAGCTGATTAACAAAATGAACAGGCATCTCTGGGAGAAGCAAGGAGGAAGAGGAGGATAAGAAAACTATTTCTATGGGGTCTGGGGCTCCCCAAAGAACTGGCTGTGGCTGGAAGGTGCAATCACGTGAGATGCCTCGTGCGCCCCACTGTAAGAGTTTCCAGAAGTTTCCCACTCCTATCTGTCATTTAAAGATACCATAAGCATCCCGCGGGCTGTCCCATGGGGGAAAGGGAAAGAAGGTGGCCTGGGCAAGGCGGATTGCAGACCAACCCCAGGACTCTGGAAGCCTCTGTGGTTCCCTCCTGACCCCTGGCCATGGTGACCTTTGTGGACTTTCACGGCTCTTCAGTGTGCAAAGCCTCTGCCCCTGTTGTGGAGCCCTAGGGAACGAGCTGCATCTGTGCCCTTCTAGTTAGGAGTGCCCTGACCCCTCGGCCTAAGGCCATCAGGATGAGCTTTGAATTCCCAGCACAGTACAGGGGAATAGAGACCAGCACGTGACTTAGGCCAATCCAGGTTTGGCCCTGACTCTGCTGCCCTGGAGCCTGTGGATGGCCACGGCCCTTGCCCTGAGGTCCAGACCTCCCAAGGAGCACAGGTGAGGGGTGATCATGGCAATCTCCCCAGCCCACAGGTGTCCAGGGCCAGACTGACTGCCCAACATGGAAGGAGAAGGCCATGCAAGTATTCGGACATCGAAATTTGCTGCCAGAAGCGTGAATTGAAATACGTATGAAGGACATGCAAGGTTTTGTGCTGGTAGGAATTAAACTAGGTGCAAATCCCATCAAAGCATGACTCGGGTGGCTCTGAGAAGAGGCTCGCTGGACACAGGAGCTGCCTGGCCCTGGTGTCCCCTGGCTGGCACCCTGATGAATCCTGTGCAGGCATCCCACGCACCCGCCCACCGGCGCCCGCCCTGCTCAAGCCCCGGAATGAGCTCTGAATGATTAAGACCCAGGTGTGACAAACACCAGAAGGAAAGTGATTCATGGGCTCTGCAGCGGTAGAGGTGGGGCAGAAGGGACTAAGCAGCCTCCTGGGCAGGAAATCAGCAGGTCCAAGTTCTGACTCTGGCTCTATCTCCCACTTACCAACCATAACCTTGGCCAAGCCATCTTGCATTCTCTAAGCCTCGACTTTGTCTTCTATAAATGTGAAATGAAACAGTCTCTTCACACAGCACTTCACAGGGGCTGCCCAGTCTCAAGTCACCTTCTTCGCAGTACAACAGACCCCAATCTCTACTAGGTATCACCAAACAGGCTGGGTCTCCCATTCAGTCTGAAAGGGGAGCAGTGCTTCTGATGAGCTCTGATTGAGGCACCAACCAAGCCCTGAACCAGGGAGGTTTTTGCCTTTTCCTGCTAGGATGTGAGGTCCAGAGCCACTGCAGTCATTTCCACATCATGAGGATGAGTCCCAACCACAGAGGAGAATACCCTTGATCTCAGAGCTATGGAGCCCTACAGAAGATGTTGATCTGAGAGTCAGCCCCTACTTACAGACAAATCTTTTAGCCTCAGCCAGTGTTTTGATCATAAGTGATTAGCGCTGAACTGACAGTATGTGTTGTAATAGCTAAATGTGACAGCCAATGATGAATAATAGTTTTGTTAACAAAGCAATTTTTGATTCACATCTCCTGGCATCTCATGCTGAGAAGCTGCCTCAGCTCTGTCTAGGGGAGGTGGGCTGGGGTGGTGACCAGGCTCTGGGTGGACCCTGGCCAGCCGGGAAGATGGGCCCTCTCACAAAGCAGATGCACCCCATCCCAATACCCAGAATGTAGGCCAGGATGACTCAGTTTTCTGAGTTTTAAAGAAAAGCTAGAAATATGGATTTTAAAAATGTGCTATCTAATTAGTGTCTAATTAAGCATCCTAAACCATGGCACAGGCCAAACAAAATAGGACAAACAGACCATCTGTGTGTCAAAAGCAGAGGTCACACCAGCTCCAGAAATGGTGAAAGGGAAGACAGAGAATGACAGGAGAGACATTGGGTGGGGGTCAGTGGGACACCCACAGAAACCCCATGGCTCCCATCTGGCTCACTTTTTCTCCATCCTTGCTAGGGTGCTGGGACAGGGGTCCCCTGCTGGCCGCATGTCACACATGAGCAAAGGCAGCAAGGTGGCTTCACACACAGCACCAGGGAGCCCCACACCCTACCAACCAGGGTCCCTCTGGGTCATTCACGGCCCCTGGACCCCAGCACACAGATGGAAATACAGAGGATCTAAGTCCTAGGCCCTTTCTCACCCCCCACAGGCAGGGCCTGCCACCCACCTCTTCCACCACCACCCAGGAATGAGGGCCCCAAGTCCCAAGCCTTTGGCTGTTCTCGGAGCCACCACAGGCCCTCGGGACTTGCTTGTTCAACATTTGGCCCTCTGTTCCCTAAAGGAAAGTCTGGCAGATTTGGGGTTTTATTTAATGAGAGCAATTTCCTCATATAATTTGTTATTCATTTCCAAAAAGAATTTCAGTTCCCTTTTGATTTCCCTTCATTTTATTATGCCTTAAGGGGGAAAAGAGACTAAATATTTGATTTTTTTTTTAAGCATTCCAGTTTGCAAAGCACAAATTTCCAACAACAGGTCTTTCTCCTCTCCTTTTCTGTATGGGGCCTTGGGTGAGGATCCCTGCCTTAGGAGAGCCCTAAAAGCCCTTCCCACACCCATCCCTTCACCCCCTTTCTGAAGAGGCCAACAAAGCCAAGGGTGAGGGGATGAGGAGGAAGGAGCCCCCACCCAGGGCTGCTGAGTGTGCCCCGCTCACCCTCTAGGTGACTCGCAGCTCTCCCCTCTCCTCCACTCTGGGTAGGGGGTGTCAGGGCCTGAGACAGTGGGCACAGTCCGGGCTGGGACCCACAGAAGGCTGGGATCACATTCCCCAGAAGGGGCTGGGGGTCATTCATGCACCAAATAATTACCTTTGAAAGAGACTCATAGAAAATGTGCCGGGGGACTATTGGCAATGACAGGACAAGCCCCTGGCCTTCCAAGTTTCCAGGAGGCTCACAGGAAGAGCTTTGGGACCAGCCACCGCAGGTGCAAGGGTGCCCTCTGGCGGGTGCTCACCACCAAAGAAATGGCGATGCAGGCACAGGGGCCACCCACGTCCTCCTCCTGGGACGGCAGCCAAGACCCAGGCATCTTCGGCTGGCTGACAGTCTCCGTCTCTTTCATAGAGGGGTGTGTGTCACATGGTGAATGTTTTCTCTCAAACTACCCCCAATCAATGACATTTCAGTGTTGACAAAATATAACAAATGATAAGGGTCCAGAACTGAGTTAAAATGTTTCACATTCCTTAACCCACCTAGGGATAATTTCTCTGTAGGGAGAGTGGAGACCACTCATCCTGCATCCTTGGGCAAAGCATCTTTCCGAGCTCCCAACTTAGATCCTAAACCACAGTTATCAGCCACCCAGGTGGCCCAGGGCGTGGTGGCGGGCACGGTGGCCACACCTTTCCAATGCTCATGAGAAGCGGGGTTTTCCTTCGGACATCCTCCATCCCTTTCCAGTGAAATCACCTCTATCTTGTCCCTTTTCTTCCTCACTAGTGAATAATTCCTCTCTCACACACACCCCAAAACAATACAAGAAAATGTGAGAAAACAACCCTGGATTTAAGAACAAAATGCATAGAAAAAAATATAAAAGGTGGTTGACTTTTGAAAAGTTCATGGGAGAATAAGAAAATTTAAAACCAAGCCAGGTCCTAATCCCCACTCATTAAGTGATGAGTGGTACATTTTGTTTTAAAGCAGTAAAACCAAGTGAGAAGTGTTAAATCTCAGGCTTTGTTTCTGTGGGGGCCTCTCCTAGGAGTGCAGGAGAGGGAGCAGGTGCACTTACACAAGCAGAGCCACACATCGGAAGAGCAAGAGCCTCGAATGCCAAGTTACTCAAGCGCTAAGTTCCAGCCACAGCTGACCAGGTGAGAGCACCGCCCCCACCCCCACAGGCTTCATTCAGGCTGCTGCTGCCCCTCCACAGGACAGATCACTCGTCTCCCTCTGGGCCCTGCGCCAATGCCACCATCTGCAGGAGGCACCCTGCTCCTCGCTCTGAGCACAGGGATCTAAGTGCCATGGGGTCTGGGTAGCCCTCACCTGTGAAATGAGTGTGAGTCAGCCCGGTGATAAGCTGGGGCAAGGAGCCACATTAAAGGGGGTTGTGTTTGTGACTTCTAAGGCATAGCTTCCCAAACTTGGACTTCTGCATGGACAGGGTCACCTGGGGTCTCATTGCAATGCAGGTTCTGTATCACGAGGGCCTGGGACTCTGCGCTCCTAACAAATAGTTTGGTGATGCAGACCCCAGGGACCCTGCACCCTGCAGGGTGGGGTGGGTGCGTGACCTTGCTCTAAGCTCCAGCTGCTGCAGCTGAAGCCATTTCACATTCACAACAGCATCAGCGGGGACTGGAGGGCAGCAACCTTGCTCCCAGGGCCTCTCACACTGAGAAAGCTCATTTTGTTTCAAAGCAACAGAAGCAGGTGAGTTATAGCAGAGACTGAAGGTATCCACCCACATATGACCCCTCTGGCTCCTGGACGCACAGCTGGGCCACAGAGTCCACTGTGAGCAGAGTGGCCGTAGGACTCAGTGCCAGCCAACAGGGGCCAGCCCAGACCTCCTCCTGCCTCTCTGCTTCTCTCTTCCCCTCTCTTTCCCTGTGTCTCCCTCCTCCCCCCTTTCTGTAGCTCTGTCTCTCTCTCCCTCACTGAAGATGGAGAAGCCTCAACCTAAGGGAAGATCGACTCTGGAGCTGTCAGGTGCCTGGGTCCTAGGTGACCCTGTGGGACACAGTGATGTGAGAGACAGAAGAACCAGAATTGTATTTGAGGAAACGTCTGCTCTACACCTAGCTCATAACAAGGGCCAAGTAAGATGGTTCTCTGCCAGCAGAGAAATTGGACTCTTAAGAGCAAATAGGTACAGATGGGACCCACCTGCTAGTCACGTTATTGTCCAACAAAATCCCAAGAAGGACCCTCACTTTATAGACATGGGCAGGTCACAAAACCCTTTGTTACCCCATCCTCGCATCACAGGGGGTTGGTCAGGTGGGGACAGTCATGCCCACTTTATAGATGACAACACAGGCCCAAGGACACAACTGGCTGTTGGACTATGAACGCACAGTGCTGCCTGCTGTGTGATACTAAGACCACGTGACCACACATACCTGCAGAAACACGCACACGTGCACATCCCTACAGAGACACAGGCAGACATGCCCACTCCCAAGCACACGTGCACATGCAGATAACACACCTGTCCCTGAGACAGCCTGTTGGAATGTACTGGAAGAGAAGAGAAAACTGAAAAATATTAGAGGACCCACTCAGCTTCCCGATCATTAATAGCAAACATGTAAAATTGTAAAAAGCTCAGAACACAGTCTTTCTGACCTGTTTCCTTTTGACCAGACAGGGATAGTAATGAGGACCTCCGAGGACAGTGAAGAGTAAGTGATCACCACCAAGCCCTGCACCCAAGGACACAAGCTGATGGGTGGGCAATCCTTAATTGCTGGGAAGCTGCCCTGTGCTGACCTTCTGCAGAGAATGCTGTGGCCATACCTGCAGGACACACACAGGCACACTCACAGACACAGACGCACAGCAAGCAGGACCCCTGCCTTACGTTACAGCACCCTGAGGTGCCTCCATGTCTACAGAGCAGAGTGGAAAAACCCAGGCTGAGAGGCAGGCCAGGCAGCCACTGCCCAATCCATGTGGCTGCAGCCCCCTTCCCCCAGGGCTTCCTGCAAGCCTCAGGAAAGTAACAGAAGGGGCACAGGCCTGTCTGATCTGCCTGGACCCTACTGCTCTTTGATTTTGCCTTTAGGTTTCCAGTCCCCCCCTGTAAAGGCTATAAATGAGCTCAGCGCAGGTGAAAGATCTTTTCTTCTGCTTTCTGCCGCACGGCCTTGAACCCAGGCACCCTCCACAAGCCCCATTCCTCGCCTGCCAATTTACTCCCTTGGGCCTCAGCCTTGGTGGACCCACAGGCTGGTGGACCCAAGTTCAATGGCTTTGGGTAACAGATAAGTGCCAGTCTCAGGGAAGAGGGACATCTTGGAGAGGTCAAAGGGAGGGCAGAGCCCTGATGAAAGCGAGAGCATGTGCCCCGCTAAGGGGGCAGCCATCACGAAGTCCCCGCCAGTTCCTGCCTCATGGGAGTGTGGCCAGGAGGCCTGACTTTCCTCTTCTCAGAAAGGCGGCCTCGAATGTGTGGGTGGTCCTGGCGGCCCTACTGTCTCAGCGTGTCTTCATGATCCTCCGGGCAGGAGGGCCTCGTGTCTGGGTGGCAGGTCCACCCTCCTTGGAGCCCTCACTGCTCCCATTCGGTGTGTCCACCATCGCTGGCCCCCTGTGATGGCACCATCCCTTGAGATGCCCGCCAACCTCTCCTCTCTGTAAAGGGCCTGTATGGAACGCAGCTGGATTATCCACCTTGAGGGGCCAGCTCTGCCCTCCTGTGCCGCCCATCCTCCCCAGAGCCCCAGGACACCCTGAGTGATAGGTAACTGCCACGTGAGTGGACAGCGAGGCCTCCTGCCCGGCATCATTCTACACTTCATTGAAAGTAGGGAAATGGGACCCTTGGGTGAGGCAGGATGGCAGGTAGGTGACACGGACATAAATTAGCCCAGCATGCCAGGCCTACCTTGAGGACCCCAGGGAGGACAAGGACCCTGTCTTGGTGTCCTCAGGACTCAATGTTTTGCAAAAGGCTTCCAGGGGCTTCGTTGCCCAGACCATGGGAAATGACAGAAGAAGGGGTGGGAATCATACGGTGTGCCAGGCGTCCCGGGGACAGCCTCAGGCTGATCTGACTTGGTCACCATCTGGATTGTCCCTCTGCTGCGGCTGGACGTGGAAGAGTAAATGTGAGCAGCCAGCCTGTGGGCAGAGCCAGCCCCTGCCTGTCTTAGAACCTTCCAGAGCCTGTTTTACTCACTGTCGTGTGGGTCCCTGTTGTCTGGGACTTAGTGGCATCTCAATAAAAATTGTTAAACATATAAATGAACAAAGGAAAACAATTGAGCAAACACCAAATGCCAGCCACGAGCTAGCTCCTGTTTTGAGCATGAAAGTGCCTACCGGAGGTCCAGTTACTCACGTTAGGAACCAGGCACCTGAGGTCAGGAGGTTAGCAACTAGCATGAGGTTACTGAGCTGGTAACACTGTAAAACAGGGACTCAAACCCAGACCTGCCTGCTCCAAACTCCTATCTCCCCAGCCACCTTGCTGCCAGGGTGTGCTGTCCTATGGAGAGGACAGAGGCTGGGAGCCCAGGCCCCTGCCTCTCCAGCCAGCAGAAGGGAGCAGGTGCAAGACCAGGCCTTCAGAAGAGGACCGGGGGAGAAGGACAGGTAACAAGATGAAAGCTAAGGGCCTGACATCAGGGTCAGATGGCTCACAGCTCTCCCAGGGTATACACCTGCTGCGTATGAGCAGACTGTCACAGTCCAGGGTGGCAGGGGACGCCTCCCCTTAGGTAAATGGTTGTCTCTCATCTCTGCATTCCCAGCGCCTGGCCCAGGTGGGAGCCTTAGCTGAGTCCCTCATTCATTCAGCAGATAACTACTGAGTGCTCGCCATAGGTCAGGCACTGTGCTGGGCACCAGAGAGCCCAAGATGTGCCTATGATGATGAGGCCCTGTCTGCCCTGTCCACAGGAGACACAGCCATGATGAGGCATGCACTCTAGGGAAGGCCTGCAACATCCCCAGCTCACAGGGGAGAAAGTGAGACACAGTGAAGCCATCACTTGCCCAAGATCTCCTTTGCTAGCACCCGGCTGCAAATGGAGAACCCAGCCCCTCAACATATGAGAAGGGGAGGATGCCTGTCCCCCTTTGGATTCCTGTCCCAAAGGAGGTGAAGAGCCTGCCCAGGCAGCTCTGTCCCCACTGGACGAGGTGTCACGAACAGGAACTGACTCCAATTCATCTCTCTGGAACCATGGAGCCCTTTTAATTAAGGCGGCTGCCCAGCCATCTGAGGATGAGGAATGGCCCTGGAACCATGAGAGCAGCTCACATCTGTCTTGTTAGCGGCTGGGTGTCCAGAAGCTGCTTGTTTGGGGAGAGGAGAGTCTACCTGGGCCAGAGGAGCTGGATGGATGGGCGAGTGACAAGCAGGACAGCTGCAGATCCCCAGCCCCAGGGGAGTGCAAGACTCCTGGGGGTGTGAGGTGAGGTCTCTCCTGGAGGCTTCTCATGTGGACACTGGCCCAGGGAAGCTGGCCTTCAAGGACATCTGGGAAGAGCCCTGGGCTTAGGGTGCAAGGAGGTCTCTGACTTCTGACTGAGACCCAGTTCCTCCCTGGCACTTTGGGACAAGACTGACAAGCTGCCTGGTGTGGACGTGCGGGCTGAGTGGGGCAATTGGGCAAAGCACTTGAACTCTGATGATGGCTCCAGATACACAGGAATCACCATGTAACACCAACAAACAGTAGCAGACCATCTGCTACCGAACTTCTTCCTAGAGCACCAGGGAGGGCACCATAGGAAGCACACTGTAAGGCCGCAGTGAACGTCCGTGGAAAGCAAACCCCTCACTGCCTGGGTCCCCGGGGAGTTCCTTCTCCCAGGAGATACTGCTGGGAACTCAGGGCAGAATCATGGCAGGAAGGTCTCTGCAATCCTAACAGGACAAGGGACACTCAGGAGAGCCCTGCATCAGTTGGTCTGAGAGCCAGACTGTGGCCCTCTGCCCAGTCCTGGGGTTGGGAGCCTCAGTTTTCTTGTCTGTCACAGGGAAGGCAGCCTGTACATCCCCTCCGTAGGCTTGGGAGGCAGGCGTCAAGTGTCACACTTGCAGCCTATCCTGAGCTCCTGGAAGTCCCTGCCATGGCTGCTTTCTCCCCCAAGCTACCCTCCTGTCTTCCTGCAAAACCCCATGTCCCTTACATTTGAGGCACTGGCCACTCCTGCCCTCCCCAGCCGTGTATCTCAGAGCATGGCCACAGGCTGTTCACTGGAATCCTCGGGTGCTGGTCAGAATGCAGACTCCAGGTCCTGCCCTGACACACTGACTCAGCACCCCAGGAGCAAGCCCTGGAATCTGCATTACAGAACACCCCTCAGCTGGCACCCATTCCGGGCCTGCTGTGAGGTGGAAAGCAAAACAGGGAGCCAGGGCTCATGCAGTTTAGACACAAAGCTAACAAGGTCTGCAAAGACAGAGACACACGGATTTAGGCTTCTAGGCCCCAGCTCTGCAGGGAGCAAACTGGTGCCTGTGAAAGCATTGCCCTGGATACCCTTCCGAAAAAGCCAAGGGTGACAGTTGCTGGGGTGGGCACTCTCCTGCATCTGTCACTTCAGATTCACATCAACAGCCAGTGTCAGACACCACTAGCAAGGGGGGGGTGCTGGCCTTGCCCCGAGGGGTGCTTTGTAGGCATAATTACTGTAATAACAGAGAAGACCCAGGTCCTGGCGAAACCACCTCCCTGTCTTAGCCGTGTGACCTTGGGCAAGTCACCTAACCTTGTGGAGATCAAGAAACTTAACTGCAAAAAAGCCAGAAAGAAATGGGGAAATTCTGCCAGTCTAATCCTGATTAATTTACTCCCAGACTGCCAGCCACTTCTCTTTATTTTCTACTCTTTAGATTTTTCCATTTTGTAATTTGCTGATCGAAGGAATAATATTCAATAATATTGAAGAGAATCACAGTTAAAAAAAAAAAAGACTAAAGAAGCAGAAAAAAATCACCCACAATCCCACCACTCAAGGCCACTTGTGCACGTTTTGTTATTCCTCTGAGTCCTTTTCCTGAATATCCTCCATGGCCAACAGCAAACTATATGTCAGTAATTACGCAGCCTACTTTTTTTTCCTACTAATCAGAAAATATTTATACTATTATATTGCCAATAAAATGCTTCATAAACATCATTTTTAATTTTTCATCACCTTGAAGGAGACATGCCATCATTTCTTCACCTAAATAAGCTAAATAGAGAATCTGTTGGACTCCAGTTGTTTCTGTTACTAATAGCCATTTGTGTTTTAGCCAAAAGATCCGTTTCTGGCCCCTGGGATTTTATTCACATTCCACGCTCAAAGACCAGACACCAATTAAGCGGCTAGGATTTGAGCTATGTACTGCAAGAGACTCAGTGAAATGGATCTGCCCAGGACTAATATGAAACATCCAGGATGGTCAAGTCTGTAGATACGGAAAACAAGCACTGGTTGTGGGGGTTTGAGGAGGAAGGAATGTACAGTGACTGACCCCATGGGGCGTTATTTGGAGTGATGTTTTGGTAGATGTTTGCACTCCCAATTTCAGGACCTTTGACTATAGACAGGCAGAATTGCTCGCTTTTGCTGAAGATGGATGGACTCCAATTAAATTACCCTTTTTCATTCTAACTCAGCTGGTGGAAAGTGACAGGATTTTCAAGTCGATGAGATTCGGAAAATTGGCCCAAATGGCGTGTCAGAAGTATGTGTTTAATTATGGAAACGCTGAAGCCTGGGGCTCTGGGAACCTCTAGAGATGAGCTTGGAACCTTTGATTTGGATGTTGGAAGCGAGTGGACATTATGGGCATAGAAAGCAGATCCAACAAAATCCAAGAGCCATCAGGGTGGGCTAACCTCACCCCCAGTGGGTCCCACATGTGTGCCAGCCCTCCCCCGGGTCCCTGCTGCCATCTGGCTACTACGGACTTTTTATCCCACCCCCGACAGCCGCAGCCTTGGATGTGACCTTTCTGCACCTGGCCTGATACCCACACCTGATCCTTCTGCACTATGCCAGAAGAGGTACCCACCTGCTCCCTAGCACCTGAAGACAGCAAAATCTAGTTCAAAGGCTGCACTAGTATCTTTCTCCCAGCCCTGCAACTTCTGCGTTGTGTAACCCTGAGCAAACTAATTGAGGCAAACCTCTCTGCCTCAATCACTCAAAAAATATTTACTAGGCACATTCCATGTTCTTAGGCCTGGAGACACAGCAGAGAAAGAAGCCATAACAGCTGATTGGCAGTAGACGACGTCTACCCACCAGAATGGGGAACCCTGTAAGTTCAACAAGAACTCCCCACTCACAGAGGGGAGGCAGGCTGGATAGGGCCTCGGGGAAGGCCCTCTGTCCTGGTTCCCTAATGGTAGTGAGGGAGCGAGCCAGGCGGCTGCCCAGAGTAAGGGCATCGCAGGTGGAGCCCGTGCCGGTACAAAGGTCCTGTGATGGAGCGACTCCCCTGGCCACCTGGGGCCTGTGCCTGTGGGGAGAACTTGGCTTCAAACTCCCCAATGGCTTCTCATCCCCCCACAGCGAGAGGTAAAGGAATGAATCCAAGCTGCATTTTGAAGGGTCATTCCTGCTGCTGTTCGAAGAGCGGACTGCAGGGGGCAAGGTGGGAGCAACTTTGGTGATGTGGGCACAACTCTGAGACGCTAGTGATTCCCCTGCCTGCCCGAGCTCCATCACCTCTCACTGCGAACACAGGACAGCCCACCAAGCACTTGTCCTGCCTATGAACAGAGCTGCAAAGGGCAGGACAGTGGGAACAGTAAGGGCAGGTGCTGCCTTAGGGTGAGGCATGGGCTGAGCAGAGCCAGGTGGCCCGTGACCACCCTGGGGCCTCTGGCTGCTGCTCCTCAAGGGGGTGGAGCCTGAGGAAAGAGAGTCAGGGGGGTGAACAAAGGGCCTGAGTGCCCTCTCCACCTCAGGGTCCCCAAGCATCTGACCTGTGAGCAGGCAGGGCCTGGCGCTGAATTGGATAGAGATTGGAGGTTTGCACCTGGACCAGGGTGGCTTTCAACCCCAAACGTTCCTGGGAAACGGGAAGTTTTATCTAGGATATGTACCTATGGGGCAGGCCAAGTGCCTGCCTAGCTGTCTGCCACCTGTGGGAGAGAAGCAGCAGCCAGCGCCTGCCCTCAGCAAGCTGAGTCTGGACCTCCTCATTTGAGGATTCCAGAGCAGAGGCCACCAAGCACCCTCAGTAGTTATGCTGTATGGTCCCAGCTGAGCCTGGGTGACCTATAGAGTCCCACTCACTCCTAAGAATGTCTGCTCCTATTAATCCTGAAAGCTCCAGAGCATCTGATGACATTCGTGCCTGGCATGTTAGGAGAAGTGCATTGCCCATGGGGGGTGGGAGATGCCAAGGCCAAGTGCCTCCCTTTGAATGGCTCCCCAAATGTGTGAGGGAAGCTGGGGGACTCTCTCAAGCTCTGTCACCAAGTGCTGACACCCACACAGTCAGAGACACAGGTGTGTGGCCCATGTTGCTTTCTCCTCATACCTGTGCAACACCTCCAGGACCCTCCCATTCTGTGGTCCTGGCAGCCCTGCCCCCTGACCACAGTTGGGCATGGGAACCACACCTGGCCTGTGGCTCCTCCTGCTCCTTGGCCCAGCTCCTGTTCTGGCATGACACAAAAGGAGCAATGTTTGCTCTGGAGTCATTGTCTGGCACGGGGTGACAAATGCTGCGGCTGAGCCCAGGGAGGAGACCCGCGCACAGCACGGAACAGCCGTGGCTTCTCCCCTCTGGGCTCTGACATCACTGGAGCCCTGGGAGCCTTAAGTACCTGAAATCTGATCTCCTGAATGCCCCATCTTCTGAACGCCTTGTCTTGCCAGCTTGAGTCTCAAATGTCCTCATTCTCAGAGCTCTGAGGAGCTTGGGCACATGGTCCCCACTCTGTACAGATCCAATGAGTTGAGAGCATACAGAGCCACGGGGAAAACTCCCACAACACGTGGGGCCCTCCCAGCAGACAGGTGGCCAAACAGCCCAGAATCCGACCCATGGGGCTTTCAAGACCTGATTTTCCCAACGCACTGTTCTAGTGGGCCCTGTCCAGGTCCCCTGACGCCAATTCCAGTACTCACTCCTCACCCCATCAGGGCTCCAGGATTCTGTGCCTCTAAAGATGAGTGGAAGGCATCTAAAGATGAGTACCTCGGCACCTGGGCAGGGACACGGGGGCTGCACATATGTGTGTGAGGGCCTCCCCTGCTCCACCTGGAGCCAGCACCCCCTCTCTATAAAGCCGAGGGGGCAGGGGGACCCTGCCTGCCCTGGCACTCCTCCCAGGGCAGAATCTCGAGTCAGGAGCTGGAGGTTGATTAATGGTTATTTGTTCTGCCTTCCAAATGGGGAAAATATGGACCTCAAAGGCCTTTCAAAAGTGCTTCATGATGATTATTTAATATTTTATAGGTCCATAAATACAGAGCATCATGCTGCCAAATGCTGTCACTGCTAGTGATGGAAACCCCCATTGGCAGGTGGGAGACTCTGGGCCTTCACAATGCCTGAATTCTGGGACAATAGTGGCCCTCTAGGGGCCCCTTTGAGCCGGGAGGGGCAAGCCACAGTCCAGGCTTCCCACGCTGGCTCTGTCCTCACCTGCCTGTCCTAAAGTCAGAATTCAACATTGTGGAGGCTGAAGCCACCTGCACACCAGACATCACACGCAGTGATGACAATGTGCTGCCTGCCACACCCTGTGTGCCATGACCTTCCTTCTGCCCCAAACCCATCCTCAGTGCTCCTCAAATAGTCACAGGATAAGGATGTGTTGGGGGGAGGGAGCCTCACCTGCCTGTGACGGACACGTGCAGGCTGCTTAGAGGCTCCACTGTGGGAGTCAAAGAAGAACCATCACAAAAGCCACCAGCCCTGTCACCCTCTGATTCCAAACTAGGTTTCCAAATGGCACATCCAGACCCTGCCAGGTGACCCAGGACTACACGTGAGGGACAGACACAGAGATGGGCACTCTTTCACCCCCAGGCCCGGCTGGTCTGACCCCCGCTCCCCAGTGGTCATCCCTGTCCATCCCCCATTGAGCTCAGGGCCTCTGGCTGCTTCCCACAAGATAACAGACCATCCCTACCCTAAGGTCTCCCTGGGCTCCTCCCCCAGGTAGGGCAACAGAAGGGGCAGCAGATTCCCAGGTGGCCTCAGACCAGAGCACCAGAAGGGCTGGTCCAAGCCCCCTGTTCTCAGACCCTGTCACCTCCCACAGAGGCTTCCTACCAGGTCCCTGTGCAGGTGCCCCACATGGTGCCTGGGGATCCTGTAAGATCCACAAAGGCAATCGTTAAATGCCAGAATTGGTTGTCTAATCACAGCCTGTTGTGGGAAGGCAGACTGTTTGCCATTCTACGCTGGACCTAGCACACAGCCCAGGATTTATACAGAGCTCCTGTGCGTCTGCTGCTACTGGCCAGCAGGGTAGGGGGACACTGGCATAGATGGTAGGTGGGCAGATATAGGGTTATTGTTGGACACAGACAGGTGGGTGGAGAGATGATGGATGGATGGATGGACAGGTGGTCAGCTGAGCCATTCAAAAGGACAAGGAGTGAACAGTCAGGCAGACACAGGACTGGCCAGCAGTGCTAGAAATCAAAGCCTGGTGTGTCAAGATCCAGGTGCCCTGCTTTCTGAGTTCCCCTTCCCCCACTGCCCTGTGCTCAGACACTGTGGGATGCAAGCTGACAGTGACAAGGGACAGGGTTGGGCTGCAGACCCAGGTGGCCTGACAGTCCCTCCCCCAGAGAGCCATGTTGCTCTTTCCTGCCTCATCCCTGCTCAGACCTCAGTCGGTGTCCAAGAACACAGAGCAGGACTCTGCCACCTCTTGTGTGCACAGGGGCAAACAAAACCAAACACTCCTTCCCAAAATAGCCTGCTCCAGACAGCTGGCTGGCTGCCCTCCCCCATCCCAGCCTGATGAAGCGGATTTTCTAGAGCTCTGGGCTGGGGCTGGGGAAGAATGGGAGTGAGTGGCGTGACCCACCAGGTCCAGGTGGGGAAGAATAGAGGTGGGACCACCACAGGGTGGGCCGGGAGCTGAGCCTTGTCTGGGGGGCCTTCACACTCATCTATTTGATGAGACCCCCAAGCCTCCCTGTGAGAAACCCAGGTCCAGAGAGAAGCAGCTGCTAAGGTCACACATTTGGACAGGCAGACGTGGCTCCTCCCACACCCTGGGGATCCTTCCCGAGGGGGACAGAAAGCCCTGGTGGGCAGCACAGGCATCAGGGAGGGCAGTTCAGAGCACTGTGCCAGATCTGGGGGCCGAACCTCAGCTTCTTCCTCTGCGTGATGAAAATGAAAGCCTGGGAGGAGGGAAGTCAACTGAGGCTCAGACCAGACCCAGGCCAGGGGCAATCAAGGAAGCCTGCTCTGTGCACTCTGCCTGGGCCCTGGGGACACTCAAGTGAGTGAGCAGAGGGGGTGCTGAATCTGGTCCCATGAGACCTCCTCCCAGAAGCCCTTCATTCTCCCCACCCGCCTTCCCTACCACCTCCCTAGAAATAACCAGCTCCCCCTTCCTTTAGCCCAAGTTCAGGGGGCACGAACCCACACAATGCTCCCCTATATGACACAGGCTTCCTAAATGACCACCGAGACCCCTTTCATGTAGCTCCTCCCCCACAGTGCAAACAACTCCAGGGAGCAAAACGCCCCGCCAGCTTCTTGGGTCCAGCCGCACTCTCTGAAAAGCAAGCTTAGTTCTGTCTGCCTCGGAAACCAGATGGGTCCTCAGGGGCCACCTCGGAGAAATGGGCCGATGGACTCCAGAGCCCCAGGTCTGTGGCTGACGGGCCTGGACTCACCCACGCCACATCGCCCACAGGTGGCAGGGCCAGTGTCCATGAAGTAAGGCAGGTCTCCCACTGCACTGTTCCGTGCCTAAGTCCCAAGTCTGTCACTAGAAGCTGCAGACCAGGGTGCTAGGGCCGGTTGCCTGCCTTGTGCGCTGTCCACGGTGCTGACTCCCTAGCAGTACACGCAAGGCTCAGGGAGTACGTGGGGGGCCAGCTGAGGCGCCCATGGAGGGGCGGTCCTAGGATGCTCCCCGAAAGGGGTGAGATAAGGTAAGTCTGAATACAAAAATTAATGTTTTGAGGAAACACAATCAAGTAACAAAGGCATTGTCGGAGGAAGAAACATGTGCAAAGCCACTGAGCCTTGCAAGCCTGAGAATGTTGAATTCATAGCCAGAAAGTGCTTTGCGATCTCAAGCATCCATATATGTGGAGGCCTAACTGTCAGCCACTGTAGGGAACAAGCCAAGGTGCCCCACTTGCTAGAGGTGGCTCCAAGCTAGAGTCCCAGCCCCCTGAGACCAGCCCAAAGGATCTCCCTCCTCTACCACAAAGGTCTCCTTCAAATTTCTGAAACAAAGCCCATGCCTAGGATTGAGGATGCAGGGTGGGCTTCCCTCTTTTCCTCACTCCTTACCTCCACCATGCTGATTAAAAATAGAGAATACTTTCCTGTCCTCCTCTCCCGCAGCCAGGTGTGGACTCCTGGCCTCTGGCTCAAACTATGTAAAGATCTCTAGGATTTATTGCTATGAGAAAAAAGCAAGAGACAGAACAGTGATCAAGCATACTGCCTTTTGTGCAAGAAAGGGGGGATTATGACTTGTGTATGTGTGTGCACTGGAAACACAAAATATTAATAAAATGATTCCCTATTATATGCAAGAAGAGGATAAAGCAGGATAAATGGAGCTGGGAGGTAAGGAACAGGGTGGGCAGGAGTGGAATCCCAGTAAACACCTGTGTTCTGTCTTAATGTCTGAACGATGTAAATGTGTTTGCCATTCAATAAAATTGCTGGTCAGGGCTGTCATATTTGTCGGTTTTTAGGTGACCCTAGGCACATTTCTGGAGGTACTATTATTACCAATAAAACAGAGCCTCAACCTCTCTGGAATAGTAATATATTCCTTAAGTGGGAGAGTCTCTAAGAAGCACTGGGAAACCCTCCCTCACAGGTAGCAGCTCTCACAGTGGAGAGTGGTGACACATCCCCCAGCTCCTTCACCAAGGCACAGAAAATGTCAGGATAAAACCAACAAATTAGACATATCCTTCAGTTAGCCAACAAGCAACGTGTATAGCTGTCAGTAAGGGGCGGGGCACACAGGCAGCTCCTCCTCCAAGGCCATTATTATTGTCTTAATAATGTGCCTATGATCATCCCCATTTTCTACATGGGGACCTATGGCTCTGAGAAGTCACATCATCTACCTAAGGGAGTCTCAAAGCTAGCTGGTCCAGTTCCTTCCAGCTTCTCATGGGGCTTCCAGCCATGGGGACCCTCACCCCACAGCTTATGACTGTCACTGGCATCCCATGCACCTTTAGTACAAATGCAATGAAAATGCTCAACTCTAAAGAACTTTCCAGAGGCCCCTATGAGAAAATAACAGAGCCAGGACCCAAACCTAGGTGGCATACCCCCAGGGTACCAGCTGTCCAACCACCCCTAAGATTCAGAACACCCCAGGGGGGCCACTCCTGCTGGTCACAGGTATGGGGCTTCCAGCAGATGCAGGCACTGTTGTAAGTGCTGGGGACCCAGGCTGGCCTGTATGCCCTATGGTGGGGGCCCCACCCCCATGGAGCTTACCTTCCCCCGGGGGTGATGCTCACCCGCCCAACTTACTGCTCTGGGCCATTCCATTTTCCAGACAGTCAGAGCAGAGGGCTGCAGCCTCAGAGCCTGGCCCATTGGTGGTTACCTCTGGCCCTGCCTCAGGACATCTGCCAGAGGCTCTCTGGACCTGCTACCCTGGCTGCGTGGAAAAGCACACATGGTGGGGTCATGAGGACCGGCTCCCAGGCTAACGCTATGTCTGCTGGAGGCGGTCAGGGTCTCCAGCAAGAGTAAAGCCCCTGTGGCCTCAGCTTCTCAGTAAAGTTCACCTTCAACATGCTGTGAAAGCCCCGTCGCCTCAGCTCCCAGCACAGCCCCGACCAACAGGGGACATAGAGTTTCAAGAGCGGCCCCAGGAGAGGTCAGTAGGGACCAGTGTCTACAATATTAGGGCAAAGGAAAGCAAGCAGCCTGGGAGCCTGACACACAGGAAGCGTAGGCTCTGTCACCTTCCAATTCGGGGCTGTGGACAATTCCCCAGGCCTCTCGAGGCCTCTGTCTCTGGGCTGCAAAATGGCTCATTTGCCTTCCTGGGTGGATGTGGTGGTGCCCAGGCCTGGAAGGGGGAGTGGAGGCCGGCTCCATGTGTTCCCTGCGCTGTGGCCAGAGCGGGGGAGTGGTCAGCTCACCCTGACGACTAGCAGCTGCTCTGATAATAGAACCTTCAGGTTCAAGAAAGGGGGCTCCAGTCCTGAGCCGCCAGCCAGCCATCAACCCACCCCACACAGCAGGTTAAGACCAGCCCTGCCCCGCCCCTCCCTGCCCTCCTGGCTGTTCCTGGCCTTTGGGAAGGGTCATGCCAGATGATGCCAATGGTTCTTATGATTAAGAACGCTCCCCACCATTTTTAGTAGTTCAGAGTCCTGTGAGGCTCTGAGCCCAACCCTGAAAGATACAGGGGTCAAGGAGAGAGACACAGTCTTGTCCTTCTGGTGTGAAGGGGAGGGAGCCTAAAGACAGTCTTCAGGCATGGGCAGGGATAGCCTCAGGTCCAGGGGCTTAAAAAAGGAAACCCCTGCCCTTGCCTGGCAAGTATTTGTTTTAGTGGGTGGTTCTAAGCAGGTACATTCCCTGACCCCCAGGAAGGGAAGGTGGCAGTGAGTGGCCCAGGTGGCCAGGAAGGTGGGTGACCTGTGAGGCTTCACTGTGACACTGCATGTGTGTGCATGTGTGCACCTGTGAAGAAATATCCCAGTCTATTTTCAGCAGAATCTCTGGGCGAGTCCGTACGAGCTCACCTCCAAGGAGGTGGGCCGGATCTGCTGGGGCCTGGCTGGGCCCAGGGATGGAAAGAGAGTTGAGAGGCAGCTCCCAGCTTGGAGATGGGCAGTTACCACCACTGCAGAGACAAGACTGAGGCCATGTGAGCAAAGAAGATTCAGCAGCCTCAAGGGAGGGAACCACCAGCACCAGGGATGCTCTCCAGACACTGGCTCCAGCTCAGCGACTCAGAGGTTCTTTTATCAAGGCAGAATGGTACAAGAGTACAGAAGGTATCTGTGATCCTGACATTGCACTTCCAGCGATTTATTTGAAGGGGAAAATTGGACAAGTGTGTGCAAGGTGAACAACGGTCATCAGAGCATTCCTTATGATGGCACAGAACTAAAACGCTCTGCACCACATGGGGAAACAGCTAAGGAGGTCTGTCTGCGAGTCCCCGGCGGATGGGCCAGCACCAGGTGCTTATCACACTTATACGCACCCTGCGTTCCATGGCGCTTCACTTCCCCGCACTTCCCCAAGAGTGTGTTTTCTGCAAGTTGGAGGTTTTTGGCCACCCTGCGTTGAGCTAGTCTATCAGCGCCATTCTTCCAATAGTCTGTACCCACTTCTGGTCTCCGTGTCAGCATATTTTAGTACTAAGGTATGTTTTAATCAAGGTATGTACGTTTTTCTAAGACATAATGATACTGCATGTTTAACAGAGTATGGTGTAATGAAAATATAACTTTCATATGCACTGGGAAATCAAAACATTTGTGTGGCTCACTTTATTGCAATGTATACAGTAGAACTGCCGCAGCTGACCATCTCCCTACAATGACCACCTCCCTAAGTTGACCTGATTTCCATGCCCCACATGCACGTATCAGTATAGCAGGCATAGTTCCTTATATTGACCACCTCCATATGTTAACCAGTCTGTTACAGTCCTTTGGGTGGTCAACTTACAGAGGTGCTACTATGGTTATATTTATTTATTGCAATATTCCAAGGTATGGAACACATGTCATTTTTGCTTTATTTGAGGGGCAATTTATTTGTTGCATTAAGCAGCTTCCTCATCCTGCTTACTTCTCTACAGCTCCAAGATGCTGTGGGTTTGGTCCCAGACCACCGCCATGAAGAAAATGTCACCATAAAGTGAGTCACAGGAATGTCTTGATTCCTTGGTGCATATAAAAGTTGGATTTAGAATGTATTGTCTGTTAAGTGTGCAATAGTGTTATGTCTAAAAGGAATGTACACACATGCATTAATTAAAAATACTTCATTGCAGGTGGCGCCTGTGGCTCAAAGGAGCAGGGCACCAGCCCCATATACCAGAGGTGGCGGGTTCAAACCTGGCCCCAGCCAAAAAAAAATGAAAAAAAAATGCTTCATTGCTACAAAGCTATGGCCACATTAGCCTTTAGTGAGTCATAACCTTTTTGCTGGTGAAGGATGTTGCCTAAATGCTGACAGCTCTGGCTGAAGGTCAGGGTGGCCATGGCAATTTCTTAAAATACACAAACAATGAATTTTGCTGCATTGACTCCTTTCATGAAAGATTTCTCTGCAGCACTATTGCAGAGAGCATATTACCCACTATTGGAGAGCATTTTACCCACTGTAGAACCTCTTTCAAAATTGGAATCAGTCATCTCAAACCCTGCCATTGCTTTATTGACTAATTTGGCTTGATATTCTAATTCCTTTAGCTATCATTTCAACAATTTTCACAGTATTTTCCCTAGAAGTAGATTTCATCTGAAGAAATGACTTTGCTCATCCGTAAGAAGCAACTCCTCATCCAGTCAAGTTTAACCATGGGATTGTAGAAGCTCAGTCTCACCTTCAGCTTGCACTTACAACTCAGTTCTCTAGCGATTTCTACCATGTCTGCAGTTTCTTCTTCCACTGAAGTCTGGAAGCCCTGAAAATCAGCCACGAGGGTTGCAATCAAATTCTTCTAAGTTTTTGTTAACACTGATATGTTGACCTCCTCCCATGAGTCACGAGTCATGACCTCCTCCCATGAGGGATGTTCTAAATGGCATCTAGAATGGTGAATCATTTCCAGAAGGTTCTCAATTTACTTCACCCAGATCCATCCAAGGAATCATTATCTAGGGCAGATATGTACAGACTTACAAAATGTACTTCTAAAATAATAAGATCTGAAAGTCAAAACTGCTCCTTGATCTGTGGGTTATAGAATGGATGTTGTGCTAATAAGTAAGAAAACAAAATTCATGTCCTTGTATATCTTCATCACAGGCTCTTAATGACTAAGTGTATTATCACTGAGCAGCAATATTTGGGGAGGAATCTTTCTGAGCAGTAGGTCTCAACAGTGGGCTTGAAATATTCAGTAAGCCATGCTGTAAACAGATGTGCTATTATCCAAGCTTGTTGTTCCATTTATAAAGCATGGGCAGAATAGATGTAGCATCATTCTTAAGGGCCCTAGGATTTTTGGAATGGTAAAAGAGCAGTGGTTTCAACTTAAAGTCACCAACTGCATTAGGCCCAAGGAAGCTTTCCTTTGAAGCTTTGAAGCCTGCCATTGACTTCTCTTCTTTAGCTCTCAAAGTCCTAAATGGCAGCTTCTTCCAAAAATGGTGCTTTCATTCACATTGCAAATATGTTATTAGTGCAGCCTCCTTCTTCAATGCTAGATCTTAGCTAGGTCTTCTGTGTAACTCGCTGTAGCTTCTCCCTTAGCACCTGCTGCCTCACCTCGCATTTTTGTTATGGAGACAGTTTCGATCCTACACCTCACAAACCAACCTCCACCAGCTTCTAACTTTCCTTCTTCAGCTTCTTCACCTCTCAGCCTTCATACAACTGAAGAGAGGTCAGGCCTTGCTCTGTATTAGGCTTTGGCTTCAAGGAATGCTGTGGCTGATTTCATCTTCTATTCAAACCACTAAAATTTTCTCTACATCAGCAAGAAGGCTGTTTTGCCTTCTTATCATTCTTGTGTTCATTGAAGGAGCACTTTTAATTTCCTTCAAGAACTTTTCATGTGCACTCATGACTTGGCTAACTAGCACAATAGGACCAACCTTGGACCTACCACATTTTTCAGCATGGCTTCCTCATCCAGTTTACTCACTTCCAGCTGTGGATTTAAAGAGGACTCCCTTGTGATGGTCACACCATGCACACAGCAGGAGCAGCACCAGTCCCCACCTGTCCCTAAGGGGTCTGCAGTCCAGTGGGATTGGGAGATGCCAAGGCCAGATGCCAGATGTTACAAATGTGTGGAACTCCCACTGTGATGGTGTGATGAAGGAGCAGCTGGGGCTCAGAGCTATGGCAGGGCCAAAGCCCATCATCAGCCTGGGCAGGTGGACTTGACACCAATAGCAGCTTGCCAAGGCTCAAGCCAGGTCACTTGCCCCAGGCCCCTGGGTAATTCCCTGGAGCTGGGAGGCAGTTCCCTGGGTTCCTCATCTGTCAAAGAGGGCACATGCCACCCCCTTGGTGTCACCTAGCTGGCCAGAGGTAGGAGCCAGGCGTCAGGGAAGGGATTCGAACATGATGCTATGATTCCTTCCTGGGCACCTGCCTTCCATGCCCAGCCTTAGGAAAGAGTCCTCTAGAGGACCCAGTCACCTGTAGTTCATTGCTCAGACAACAGTCTGGGCAACACTGCATCTGAACATAAAAGCAGCCCAAGCTCTCTGGCCAATCAAAATCCATTCACTTGGGCAAACATTCCACTAACTTGGGGACCCTCCTCCCAGAGCTAGACTTGCACCCTGCTGGGGCCCTGTGTTTGCCACTTATCCACACTCTCATCCCATCCTTCAGGCTCCAAACCCCTCTAGCAGGCCACAGAGACAACCACCCCCACTTGGTCCACAGCCCACTTGGGTTTTTGTGTCCCCCAGAATTCCTGTGTTGAAGCCCTAACTCCTAACTAACAGCATACACAAGTAGGGCCTCGGGGAGGTGATCAGGTTTAGAAGGGATCGTGAGGGTTGGGTGGTGACTCCTTGTAAGGAGAGGACAGGGAAGATCTCTTTCTCCTCTTAATTCTTTCTCTCCGCCTTGTGGGCACAGCAGCAAGGTCACAGCCTGGAAGAAAACCCTCTCCAGAAGCTTCCGGCTGGCACCCCAAGCACAGACCTCTAGCCTCCAGAAGTGTGAGGAAAAAATGTCTATGGTTTGAGCAACTCAGTTGATGGAATCTTGTTACAACCCGAGCCACGGCAGATAGGGTGCTGGGACCAGGAGGACAGACACCAATGTCTCCGGAGCTATCTGTCTGAGGGTCAGGGGACTTTGCCCCTCTTCCTTCCATGAGGAACCCAGTTCTTTGTCACATCTGGGCACACAGCTCTTGAGGGAGAAGTCAGGCCTTGAACTAGGACTCCATGACCCCAGCCCCTGGCTCTGCCCAGAACACCCCTGCCACCCTCACCTGGCAGATAGCCCTTCTCCTTCTCTCTCCTATTCTTCTCTGAGGCCTTCCTCTGCTACATTTGTGAGAGCCACCAGGTGTGGGGCCCAGGCTGTTGGTCGCTAAGGCCCAAATATCCCAGTGGCTCTGAGGTCTGGATGCTGGGTCCCCTGCATGGCAGGTGCTTCCCTGAGGACCACAGGAAAGGCCATGTTCCCCCCACATAGCACCCCAGGACCTGGCTCTTCCTCCTCTAAAGCCTTCCCCGCCCTGGACCCCTGCAGGCTCAGTGACAGTAGACACAGTCTGGCCTACTAGAAATAGCGCTTGAAGTCAGACACACTGGGATCTGATCCCAGTGCTACGCTTTCTGGCTGAGTGAGAACATTACCTCATCTCCCTAAGCCTCAATGTCCTCCAACCCCAGAAGAAGTGGGGGGGACCAAATGAGTTGATAAGGTCTCCGGCAGGGCCTGAAAACATACAGGGACTCAGGGTGGGACTGGGCAGAAGAGGGCAGGAGGGAGGGGAGTGTCCCAGCACCTCCCTACATGCCCCACCACCCACCCTGGGACCTTGGCTTCTTGTCTTTCCCCAAATGTACTGTGCACTCTGCAATGGCTCCATGTCCCCCAGAATTCGTATGTTGAAACCCTAATCCTAAAATGACAACATTAGCAGGCAGGGGCTTTGGAGGTGATTAGGTGGCCCTCTGTCCACCATGCACAGATACAAGAACTCAGCCATCTGCAACTGGAAGAAGACCCTCCCAAGGGCCTGGCCTGCCCCCACTCTGATCTCAGACTCGCGACCTCCAGACTTTGAGAAACAAAATTCTGTTTACAAGCCACCCAGTCTGTGAAGTTTTGTTAAACCAGCCTAAACCAAGTCACAAGCTCAATCCTTGTCTTGTGGAAGGTGACCCCTCACTTCCCAGCCATTTCCACAATTTTATCAACCCTGACATCTCTCAGAAGCCTCCTGCGACAGACCCCACTGGTGTTCACCAAACCGTACAGCTTGGTGCACATTTTCTCCTAGCACATTGCTAGCCTACATTTCCCAGATTCCTTGGTGGTCAGGTAGGATCATGTGACCCAAGTGCTGGCCAATGGAATGTGGGCACAAGTGATACCACTTCCAGGCCTATCCTGTATCCATGCACACCTGCAGGCTGTCCTTCCCCGTTGCCCCACTGGCTACTTGAATGGAAAGAATGCCAAGGCCCCAGACGAGGGCAGACACAAGATGAACAGCCTGGGGCCCTGACTGACCAAGCAGAGCAGAGCCTCAAGGCTGACCTGCATTCATGTGAAAGCAAAGTAAATTTGTATGTGTTAAGTCACTGAAAAGCAAGGGCTGTTTGTTACAGCAGACAGCCCATGCTGACTAATGCACAGCCTTCCCTCCTCTCCCAACAGTAAACGTGCCTGCCTAGGGGTGGTTCCCTCTTCCAGCCCTTTGCTCCTAGCCCTTTGTTCTCCAAACCATCAATGGCTGGGTTCATCTCTGTCACCTGCTTTGATCTGTGAGCTTTTTGAGGACTAGAGCTACACTCTGTGACTTACTCCTTTCTTCTTCCCTGGTTGGGGCTGGTGCAGTGCAGGCTTATAAATTCTGCCCAACAAACACACCAGATTTCACAGAATAAGGCCACCCAGAAAATAGGAAGTTTGTCCTCCAAAGGCTTTCTGGACTCAGCCTGCCCCTGATTCTCTAAGAAGATGCACATACTGTATAAGTCTCATGCCTGGCATTGTCCTAAGTGTACCCTGAGTATGTGCTCATTGTAACCTGCCCAAGAGGGACACACAGAGGGGGTGACTCACCATCCACTGGATCATGATGAGTAGGCTACAAAGACAGAATGGAAATCCGCACCAGCCAAGAGGCCCCAGGACACATGTGCATTCTTTGCAGACAGCTGGGGGGGCACCCTTGTTCCTGTCACCCCTCTTACCCCTACCTGCTGCTGCACAGGCACATCCAAGCAGACCCTGTACAATTCAGCCCATGCAGGCTCAGGTAAGTGAAGATTCTGAGAGCCACTCCTTCAACCGACTGGCTGTGAGGCATCTAAGAGAGAGATGTGGTGCCAAGGAACCTACTAGGGCTTGAGAATGAGGCCTCATCCCCAGGGCTCAGGGACTAAAGACTGTCCCTCTAGAGGCAGGTAGGAATGGCATCAGTGCTCTCACCATCACTAACATATCGACGTTCTTTGTCCCAGTTGGGAAACAGACCTTTAACTACCACCGCCCACATCCCATCCCCTACAGGAACCAACTAAAGGCCAATGCCAGGCACAGCAGGTTGTGCCACTTCAGCCTCTGTGCCTATGCCTGTTGCTGGATGCTCTGTCACCAGTGAGTGTGCATGCCCCTGTGCTGCAGATGAGGAAACTGAGTCACACTGGGAACGAGAACCAGCTGGGCTTCTACACTGGCCCATCTAACCACAGGGCCTGGGGCTCTTTCCACAACACTTGTCTCATGGGCCAGTCTGACCCCAAATGCCAAGAAGCATTCATCACCCAATTGCCTGGGCTGCTGGTTTGTTTAAACCCCAAGAGGCAGCTCAGGGCCAAAAGAGACCATAATTCCTCTAAATGCCACACATTCAGCTGAGGGAGAAAAAGTGGGCCAAACACCCCCACAAAGAGAAAGAAAAATAAACCAGACATTCCCCATTGCTCACACTGCAGAGTAAAGCCCCACATCCCAGCCCAGGGGCCCTGCAGCCCAGCCAACCCACCCAGCCCAGGCCCACCTGGCAATGGATAGGAGACTCCTCTCCCCATTGGCACCAAAGGCCAGTACCTGCTTAGGCCTGGAAACCACAGGGCTCATGTAGTCTGCAATTTCCCCCTGATTTCTCTGGATCATGGGAACTCCTTAGAAGACTCCAGAATCAAGACTCTGTCCAAGTTTCTAGCTTTCCTCTCTCAGGGTGAAAGAATTCCTTGGAAATTACATGGAATATACACCTTTAGGGCAGCCCCCTTGCAGATTCAGGATCAAACCCCAACTTATCTGTGGCTGAGAACCCTGAGGTCACTGTCTCTCTGAGACCACTGTCCCACGTCCATCCAGGGCTTTCAGGAAGGCCACTCTAGGTCAGCTGGCATAAACCTTCTGACTTTTGCCCCCCACCCATTTCCTGCCTGAAATAAATACCAATATGCTTCAGAAGACAAAATCAAAAAAGAAAAAGCAAAGAAGGCCAGGTTCCAGATGGTCCTGAACAGTGTACCCCAGGAACTGGCACCATCACTTACCAGACATTCCACCCAGGCCTCCTCTGGAAACTCCACGGCCTGTGATTGCTTCCAAGTCAGCAGCATTTCAGTGTGATACTCATACCAACACAACATTACCTGGTGAATCCTCAGTGAGGGCATGAGAGTACATTCTTTTGTGCAATTTAGCACCAAACATTTCTGTTGATAGCAACTATAACATTTGACATGTTTTCTTTTTGTCCCTTCTCCAAGGAAGCTACAAGTAAATTTGAACCTTTATTGTAGTCAATATGAAGGTTAGTATACATGTACCACATATGCACCCCAGATTTGAGAGCTGTCTTTATACCTTATTTTTATGTCTTTTTGTTATAAGCCATGACAAAACCTTCCTAGAAGATAAAAGGGTAAAAGTAAGCCAAAACATAAACATATATATAAAATGCTAAGAAATCAGGCAAAATGATAATATCAGGAAGAACAAAGAAATTAAGGCAAAAAGCATCAAACATAATAAAAGGTCATGCTTTACACATGTATAGGCAAACTTGTATCCACGAAGAATAAATAGCAAACATGAACCTTTATGTGTCTAACCATACAGCTTCAAAATATATGAAGCTTAAGATATCAGAAATACAAAAAACTGATTTAAGTCACAGCAACAAATCATGGAAAGAGACACTAATGTATCCCCCTCAGAAATTGAATAGGCCTAATAATAATGTCAACCTATAAATCAAGTGGACAGTTTTAATACCTATAGAACCAGGCAGTTGAAGTAAATGAGTGAGATGACCTGATATGATGATGCTGGGTACTGCAGTGAACTGGAAAGGGCACACAATGCTTCACTTAAGGCACAAAATTTCACAAAACAATGATAATTTAAAATGCTATATGTGTAAGCTCAACACATGTATAGGCTAACTAAGCCAGCAATCACTTCTTTTCAAACCTTGATAAGTATCTGAATAAGATAATAAGTTTTATCTAATATATTTGTGTAAAATTTTATACACAAAGAGGTAAATGTTCTTTTCAAATATCTGTGGAACTCTGAAAATGTAATTATTGAACTATAAAGAAAAGATACAATAAAGTATGCATTAGAAATATGTCTACAGATAGTTAACACCCAATATGTTAGTGATTTTAAATATTCGCAATGCAATAGCTAACTTAATCTTCTCAACATCTTTGAGGACTGTTGTTGTTCTTGTATTGTTATCATCCTCATTTTGTACATGGCAAAACCAAGGCACCAAGAGGCTAACTTACATGCCCAATATCACAGTTAGTAAATGACCAAGATAGAATTATAAAACCTTGCTCTAAACTCACACTCTAATAAACTGTGCAACAAAAAGTGTGTATGTAACTCCAAAACACATACTTCAAATAACCTTTCAATTAAAGAAAAAACTTAGATATTATAAATAAACAATAATGACCTATGAGATGCAGCCAAAGTGGCACATAGAGGAAAACATGTAGCCTTTCGTACATTCATAATAGAAAGCCTAGTATCTGCTAGTGCATGATTCTAGGGAAAAAATAAACCTAAGGCACGTAAAATAAGTATTCAATAAAGGTAAAAGGAAAAATCAATAAGATGGATAATGTACTATTACAAAACCAAGGGCTGATTTTTTTAACAGATTAATAAATGTTGGCAACTAATTCCAAATATTTTCAAACAATGTAAGAGTCAAAGAGAGAATGTGTGCATGCCAACTATAAAAGAATCAAGTGTTTCATCCTTTTCTACATTGCAACCTGCTGCCAGCTGTCACCTCTTACAAGTAAGGCTGAGGGTCTAGGCCATGAGCCTTCCACTTTTATGCTGTGTTTTATTTGATTTTTCTGAAGTTTCTATTATGCAAATTTTGAAATATATACCAAGGCAGAGAAAAAAGTATAATTAACCTCTAGATATGAATAATCAAGCTTCAGCAATTAATAACTCATAGCCAATCGTGTTTCATCTAGACCCCCACATACTTACCTTGTGATTCAAGTTATTTCAAAGCAAATCTCAGACATTTCATCTATAAATGCCTCGGTATCTTTTAAAGATAAGGACTTTATTTATCACATGTAACCCTAAGAAAATAATTATACCAAAAATGTAACATTGATGTGTGTGTATATATTTAAATCACAGAAGCATGAAATTATATCTATTTAAAAATCCAACTAAGAAAAAGGTTCAAAAGCATGATAGACTTAATAGACCTCAGGACACATAGGACAGAGGATCCCCCACAGCCTACAAATGGGGACACTGAGGCTGACAACAGTGAGGTGGGCTGCCTGCCATTTCCAGCTGATCAGAGGTAGAAGAAGGATTTGAGCTAAGGTCCCCACCACCTCTCACATGACCTGTTCTGGGCAGGGTCCACTATATCATGGCAGCTTCAACCCAAAATACAGCCAGATTTTGAGAATGATAATAGATTAATTAACACATCTGGGCAACAAAATCTTCTTGACCCTCAAAAAATAAACTTAGAATCACACACAACATGGCAGAGAAACAACATGTATTAGAGTGACTTGCACATGACGAGCCCTAGACAAGTGTCTCATTTCCTTGATCTCATACAATCCCTGCAGCAGAAGGTTATTGTGAGCTGAGCTGTGTCCCCTTGCACCAAATTCATTGTTCAAATCCTAACTCCCACTACCTCTAAATGTAACTGTATTTGGAGGGAATAAAGATAAAATGAAGTCCTTAGTTTGGGGCCTAATTGAACCTGGCCGATATCCTGATAAGAAGAGGCAATAAGGATACACGCACAGGGAGATGACAATCATCTACCAGCCAAAAAGAGAGGCTTCCGGAGAAAATAACCCAGCTGACACTTGACCTCAGACTTCCAGCCTATGGAACGGTGAGAACATGAATTTCTATCATTTAAGTCACCCTGCCATTGGTACTTTATTATAGCAGTTCTAGCAAACTAATCCAAAGGTAGAATGTGGATTGTTTTGCAGACAAGAAAACAGCACAACAGTTGAGACCCATGCTGAGTGCAGGATTTGAACCTGGTGAGCACCTGACACTGTGCTCACACCTGTACCAGGCAGCAAGTCATAGAGGAAGTACTGTTTGGCATGAGCCATGGAACAGCTCTTGGTCAAACAGCAGTATGGGAAGCTGCACCAGTACCTTGATCTCATCCTGAGCAGAAAGTAGTGCTCATCTCAGTAATGTGACTTTCTTGGCCCAGTAACATGTGGGGGAAATGATAGCTTATCAGAGGAGTCTTAGCATCAGAGCCCTCACTGGTTTCACTGCCCTCCCATAACTTTGATCAGCAAGAAGAAAACAGGTGATGGCGTGCCCCAGTCAGCCTGCAGACCAGCAGCAAGAAAATGCTGCCCAGCTCACTTTCTGCAACAGCCAAGCACAGCTGAGCCACAGGCCATGAACAATAATAAATAGTTGTTGTTCTAAGTCTCTGTGTCTGTGGGTGATTTGTTACACGTCAGAAGCTAGCTGATACAAAAGGTCAAGAGAAGCAGCACATGATGACATGGTTATAAGCAGACTCTGCAGTCAGACCTCCCGGGGTGTCTCCTTCCTGTCACGTATTAGATCATAACCCTGAGCAAGTTGTTTGGCCTCTCTGACCTTTCATGTCCTCATCTATAAAATCAGGTTACATGAAAATGTCTACCTCTTGGCAGATAAAATTAACTCAGATAGTATCTGTAAAAGCCCAGAACACCTTACACATGCTGTGAACTGTAGCTCTCTTCTTGTGGCAAGAGAATAAGAGATTACACTTGTCCTGGGGACTCCAGTAAGCAGGACCAAGACAAGTTGATAAGTTATTTTGTCCTTTTGTTTTGTTCTAACACTGATGCCACATCTGCCTTTCCCTATGAATGTAGTGAGACAGTGAACTCCCTGACATGGCAGGGTTCAGCAACAATGTATTCTCATTCCCAGGGTAGAATGAGATGTTCAGAGTTCTCTTGACAGATGATAATCACAGATGATGATCCTTCTTATTTCCAAGCCTATGATTCCAGGCAGGGAACAGTACCTGAGCCAGCACCCAGGAAAGTCTGTCAGGATAATAGAGACCATGTTGGGCTTAAGAACAGAACATGTGGGTTCAAGTCCCAAGCTCCACTGAGGGACCTTGGGCAAGTCACTAGATGTCTCTGAGCCTTATCAACATAACAGGGTTAGTTAGCCCTGACCCTACTTGATAGGCTTGTTAATGGATAACAGACAGTCATGGATAGGAACCTTCCCTATAAACAAGATCATAACCAGGACAAGCAATAGTCACAGAGCTATTCATAATGACATTCCCAACACACTGATGAAAAGCTCTCTGAAGTTCTCTCTTCCACCAGCCCAGGGTGGGCAAACATGTGGCAAGCATGCTATCATTACCCATCCCCTACCCATGAAGACATAACTAATCAATCACACCTGGCACTCCTCCCCACTGGGATGCTTCCCACCACAGCCCACTGGCTGAAGCAGAGTGGCAAGCCAAAAACTCCCGTCCCTGTAGCTGGTCTGAGGCCTACAGGATCCTCTGCTCTGCTTGGTTCCATAGTGTCTCCAACAGCACGTGCAAACCCCCTAGGACTAGCTGTGTCTGAAATGAGTGGGGATTTCACAGCGTGGGCACCCGCCTTCCACACAACCTTGTCCCAACTGCCTTTTAAAGGTCAAATGAGGATTGCTAAGAAAACGTCTGAAATACTAAGAACATGAACACTGTTTTCAATATTGCTGACGACTGCCATAGTTGCAGTGAAACCAGAAGACCCTTGTCACACTCGTGCTGTTATTGACAGGGACAATGGAGAAACACGACCCCTCTGATCTAGGACTTCTACCAGCAGCAGCAAACACTTAAAGAGAAGACCATGCATAATCCACATACCCACAGAGATGTTCAACAAAGCATTATCTGTAATTAGCAAAAAAAAAAAAAAAGGAAATATATTAAATCACTATAAATAGTAGAGTGACTAAACAGATAAGCATACAGTGAATATACAGCCATTGAAATAATTTACCTAAGACAATAGAAACTCAAGGTAATATACGCTATCAACACAAGAGGAAAGTGGCTCTGAGACACTACTCACACCACCCCAGATACCATGGTGCCTACCAATACCCACCTCCGCTCCTTCCTTACAGCAGCACCCTCTCTGGTCTCAGAAGAGGCATGCACATCTTCCAGACCAGTGGGGTCCCAGGGTGCACAGCTCAGAAGGTGACAGAGGCTGGGAAGTGGGAGGAGTGGGGACCCAGGGGAGTCTCAGCAGAGAGGAGGGCTGGGCACCATGGCCATGCGCCCTGTGCCCCTGAGCCTCAGGAGAAAGCCTGGTAACTCTGTCTGCTGGGAGGCTTCTCACATTCCTCAGGAGGTTGCACCTTGCAGGCCGGACAGGGCCAGTAACAGCCAAAGGCCATTTCACAAGTGGGCATTTCTTCCTGCCAGGTAACCACCAGATTCTCCTGATCATGGCACCAACAGGTAACCTTGGGGACATATTTAAGCCTTAGGGGTGAGAAGCTCTTTACCTGGCAAGGTGGGTCCCTAAACTGTCTTCTCCTATTAAAAGCAACAGCTCAAGTTCAAAAGGCTGAGCCTCAGTCCTGTGCCTGCCCAGTGGCCCCAATGCAAAGCTGAGCAGAAAGATGTCACCTGAACCACTCAGCTCCGAGCCACTCCTACTCTCGGGGACCAGGAGTACAAGCTGACGTTGTTGGAAAGCCTTTTCTAAGCCCAGGATGGGGGTGTCTGAGACTTGTGAGCCTCTGGCCTGCCCTGGGGGCTTCAGATGACTACTAAGGAGACTGAGGCACAGACTGAGGAGCAGGCTGGGGCAGAGGAACAGTCCTTTGCTCAAGAGCTTAAAGGACAATTGGGGAAGAGGAAGACAGAGCCAGAGCTGGGCAGGTGATGAGAGCATAGGGCCCAGGTGGGGCTCAAGTATGACCTAGGGCTTCCAGCTGAGCACTGTGGTCTGACTCCAGCTGGGGCAGAAGGAAGGTGGTGGCTGTGGGCCTTGTAAAAGTCCCCACTGAGGCCAAGTGGAAGGTGGCATCCCAGGAGCCATATATTCCAAGAGAAATGGAGTTGGGAGGACTCAAATTCCTCCAATGAAGCCTGTGCCAAAGCCTCCAGCCTGTCACCCCACCACCAAGCCTCCTTCCACTGGGCGTGGGAGCCTTTCCATCTTGCAGGGGGCATTTCTAATCTGGAGGGAGTCTCAGGCAGCCCTTCACCAGGATTAAGGCCATAGTGCCGGGCATCAGGAGAGGTGTGGCGCAGTGTCAGGGCCACAGAGAGAGGAGGGAAAGTGGCGAGGGGAACTACAGATGACAGTACACAGGACACAGGGCATCCACCCAAGGACCACCGTTACCCACCCAACATCTGCCTCTCCAGGCCTTTCACACGCACTTTCTTCTGTCCTACAGCAATACCCCCGGGCTCTTTGTCGCTATTTCACAGATGAAGAAGCTGAGGCTTAAGGGACATGCCTGGGATTAGGCCTCTGGGACAGGCTATCAGCCAGATAAGAGCAGTCCTGCATGGGGCTGTGGCACCCCAGGGTCCCCCTGCTCCCTTGTTCTCTGTGGGTCCACAAATGAGGCCACAAAGCAGCCTGCAAAACCCTTCCCAGGAGGCAGGGGCTTATGGCCCATTTAGCTGATGGGAAGACTGAGCTGCCCCTTGGCTGGCTGGAGACAGGTTGAACTCTCACCAGCCACCCCCTGCCATAGCCCCCCCCCTCCTTTAGTGTGGCTCCACCCTTCACTGCACGCCTGGCTCCTCCTCTGCAGTCTGGCTCCCTGGACCACCTCACCACACACTACCCACTGCAGACTCACCCACATATTGCTGTGCAGAGATCCTTCTCCTCTCCAAGGCCTGAGGCCTTCAAGGTCCAGTTTTTAAATTATATCCACTGGTTCTCCTCAGGGGACCAATGCAGAGACTGGCAGCCCCTTCACTCACATGTACACACCCCTCCATCAGATCAGAACACCAAACAATAACCTCAGTGTTCATCTAAACACACACACACCACTTCATTATGTATGTGGTAATGAGCTCCCTGTCACTAGAAGCATTCAAGAAGATGACTGGCTGAGGAGTTCTAGGATGCTGGTAATATTTTGTTTCTTGTTCTGAATATTATGACAATTCATTTAACAATATATTTATGAAATGTATACTTTTCTGTATAAACATTATACTAAAATAAAAATGTTTATTTTAGTGGATCAGCTAATCCACTTGGTGGGAAAGAGATGGGGCTGAGACATCTTGGAGATCCCTCTATGGAGGCCATCAAGTCACTAAGGCTCACTAAGTCTCTAGTTGTAGTACTATGTACGCTTACCATTATGCAGCTCACACCAGTACAGGGCCTCCACCTATCACATGGACAAAGAGGGGAAAATATCCTGCCAGTGGAGGAATAAGCAGATGAGTGTATGACCAAGGGAGCACAGAGGAATGAATAAGTGGCAGAGTGTATGCACAGAAGGATGGATGGATGGATGACAGATGGATAATGGACAAATGAAGGATGAACGAAGAGTGATGGATGGCTGAATGGGTGTTAGATGGATGAGTGACAGAAGGATGAATGAAGGATGAAAGGATGAAGGATGAGTGGATGGATTATGGATAATAAAAGGATAGACAGATTATAGGCCATGGGTGGATGATGGATGATGAATGGATGGATGATAGATGGATGGCAATGGATGGATAATGGATGATGAATGAATGAATGAATGGGTGGATTATGGATGATGGATGTATAATGAATAAATGGATGGTGATGAATAGATGATAGATGATGAATGAATAATGGATGGATGAAGATGGAAGGATACATGGATGGATGATGGATAGAGAATAGGGATAAATGAATAATGACTAGATAGATGATGGATGGATAATGGATGGATGAAGGATGGATAATGGCTGGCTAGATGAAGGATGGATGGATGATGGATGATGAATGTGTTGATAGATGATAAATGGATAAGGGTTGGCTGCCTAGATGATGGATGAATGATGAATGGATGGATGATGGATAGATGATGGATGGATGGGTTGTAGATGAATGTGTGATGGTTGATGAAAGGATGGATGAATGGATGATGGATAAATAATGGATGGTAGATAGATTATAGATGGATAATGGATGAATTATGGATGCATGAATGAGGAACGAATGGCTGGATAGATAGATAATGGAGGGATGATAGATGGATGATGGATGGATGATGGTTGGATGACAAATGTATAGCTTGATGGATGATGGATGATGGATGGATAATGAATGAATGAATGAATGGTTAATGGATGAATTGTGGGTGGATGGATGGATGGATGGAACGCAGATGGATAGATGGGTGATGAATGGATGATGGAAAGATGATGGATTGTGGAGGAATGGATAGATAGTTAATGGGTAAATGGATGAATGATGGATAGATGATGAATAGACAACAGATGGATAAATGAAAGATAGTGGGTAGATGGATGATGGATGGATGGATGGATGGAGAGGTGAACAGCAGGAGGATCCAGTGAGTAAATATATGAAGAACGGAGGGTGTATGGAGAAGAAGATGTACACCAAGGCCTGGGTCCCTTCCTGTTCCTTCTCTGACCTCACCGGACTTAGCTGGTGAAAGTGGCCCAGGAAAGACAGATGAAGGCACTTGAAATCCTCAGTCTTCCCTCACCTAGTCTCCATCCCCGCCTCAGAACATCTAGCTGGGTGTCTCCATGTATCTGTGTCCCTCATGTATCTCATATATTCCCAGAGTCAGAAGGAACCCTACCTTCCCCCACTTTTCCTCCCACAAGACATCTATACACAGGTTGTGTTTCCTGGAGGGCCCAGGGCTATCGAGTGAGCCCAGGTCTAGGAAGGGTCTGGGAAAGAGGAGCTGCCCACAGGCATCTCAAGCCTCCCCTGTGTGGCCAGCTAGCCCAGTGGGTATTATCAATGAACCACTGCTCCTCCCAGTCTCAGAAGGGCTCAGAGTGGGCCCTTCACCTGGGTCTGGATAAGCACATGCCCTAACTAGGGGAGCTAAGGAGACAAGCAAAAAGACACAGAAGGAACACCCCAGGGACTCAGCCTTGTTCATGGGGACAGCTCCACAGTGAGACCCTGCAATAAGCAGATCTCAACTGCATTACAGAGTTCAAGGGCCTCTACCTTGGTGTGCATGGCCTTATTTGCCTCAGTTTCCTCATCTGTGAAGTGGGGCAATATCTCCTGCCAACCCAGTGGAGAAATGAAGTACATATGTGTAGAAACTCTGTGTGCCCTCTGGCCCTGGCTTCCATCCTGCGGTCCTTTAGGAGATGGCCAGGCACTGTGCTGGGCCCTGCAGGTGCAGGGAGGAAAGATATAGCTCAGGTATAGGCTCGGTGGAGGGAGGCAGGGAGTGCAAGGCCACAGCCCAGGGAAGCAATGAGAGGGAAGGCTGGCAAGTCTTGGAGGACAAGGACCTGTAAGAGAACTTCAGAGATCCAGCCAGGATGTGTGCCCTCTGCATGCTGAGCTGAGTGGCACAGGAGGGTTAAGGCAGACCCTAGCTTAACTGTCCGTCCTTCACTCAGGACTGCCACCAGCTGTTTGGGCTTCCAGCTCCCTCCTCCTCCCACCTCAAGGTCAGGCTTATCTTATCATCTAGAAGCCTTGACCCCAGGGTCTCAGAGGTAGCATAGGCCAGGCAGGACCAGGTGCTCAACAAAGAGTGTGAACCGAGTATCACACATACACTCGAAGAGCACCAGGAAAAAATGGCAAACATTCTCCATTTGCTGGAAACTCTGCTTAAGGCTCTGTTTATGAATGAGAAAAGGAAGGCCTGTTTTCAAGCAGGTGCAGGACCTGGAGGGAGGAAACTGCAGGAGCACCATAGCTTTTGCTCAGATGTGCCCTGTCTCCTGGCAGCAGACCTTGGCATCTATGTTGGTCACAATGCCTGCAGCAGCCATCCCTGGCTTCAGATGGTCCCCAGGGGCCTGGGGAAACACTGCTTCTGAAGTGCGTCCTCCTCCTCCAAACTGTAGCAAAAAAAGGAAAAACCCATGTCTCCTACCCTCCTTCCCTATGGCAATCCAGCTTTCAGTTGTCCTTCACCCCTCTGCAGATGAGAACTGATTTCTAAGCACAGTTTCTTCTTTGTTAATGCTCCTGGAGGTGGTAAGAGATCACAGATGTTAGATTGAAAAAAGAAGCGTCATGGAAATTCCAGCTCTGTTTCTTAGATCCGGGGTAGCAACTGGTTGTGGGACACAATTTTAGCCTAAGCACCCACTGAGGGGAGGTTACAGGTCTGCACCAAGGGTCCCTTACACAGCAAGGCTTTAGCCCCAAGCAAAGCAAATTCAAATAAAGCACCTACACCCCTGTCCAGAGGCTGGCCCCCTCGCCAAGCTTCTACTTCTTTTACCAACAGGTTGCAGGGGAGGACGCTCGACTGTCCTACTGATCAGAGCAGCAGGGCAAGGTCCACCCAGGAGCTTCCCACCCCAACTGTCTGGGCTTCGCAAGTATAGAACTGAGCACTATAATCTCCTTGGAAGTAGCTACAAGTGGCACAGACATCAAAGGAAGCCTCTGGGGAGGAATTGAAGCTAGAACCGGCATTAGTGATGTAACCAAATTTGCCCTTTTCAGAGCCAAGCTGGACCATGTGCTTTCCTGGTTATTAGCATAACCACTGCACTCAGGAACCCCCGAGAGCTGGGGAGGGATTCAGGTATTATCCTTCCAAAGCCTTTGAAAAAGGCGCAGCCACAGATGCAATGTGAAGAGGTACTTATATATGTTTTTTAAATCCATTTCACAAAGTGAGCTAATAACTGCATCTGAGAATTGTTTGTTAGCAGATGCCCAGTGCCAGCAGCTCCCAACCCAGCCTCGAAGACCTGGATGCAAACTAGAAGCATGCTGGAGAAATTGAGCAGAGTTAGATTAACAACAAGAACTCACATGAAGATGAATCGGACTCATTAATATCAATGTCCAGTAGACAATTCCTTGGAGGGCCTGGATTGGGGCTGGTTTTTGTTCTAGGCCTAGGAGCACCTTAATTTGCACTTATATTAAAAAAAAAAATTAACTGGGAAGGTGCCTTGCTTCCTATACATTTGAGATCTTCTGCTAAATAGCTTCTTAGGGCAGAGAGCATGAGGCGCAACCAGTCTACATCTACGAGCAAGGATTCCATACCCACTAAGTGCAGGGCACACCGTGCCTGGCAGCTATGGGTGTGGGGGCTCCCACCCAGCACCTCAAAATCAGCCGTCAGGTGGTTATTGTGTAATGTCCCTTCTACAGGTGGGGAAACTGAGGTCAGGCATTAGAAAATGACCTCCCATGGTCCTGCACTTTGGAAGGATTCAGATGCCAGGCCAGGTCTGTGGGCTTCGCCTGCATCATCTTTCCACCACCGGGAAGCTGTGTAAGGACATTTTCTTACACACACAAACACCCCTCAACCTTTTTTTCCCACAAAATCAATTGAAAACTCAAGAAGTGACAAAATCAGCATATTCCTCAGATGCCCTCTGGTCTGGCACTGACGTGAAGCCACTGTCCCCTGGTTCATGTCCCCTCCATCCTGTAGCTACATACACCTGCCTTCCGTGGTCTGCTCTTTGGAGTTTAACCATTAGAAGCTTATGCCCAGAACGATCAATCAAATTCTACCATGAAAACAATTTCAATAAGAACTTCATCAGTCTCGACATATTTCTTAAGGAAAACTGAATATTTGCTTTTAACTCCAGTCCTCTCCTCAGCGTTGTTGTTCAACTCCCAGGAGCAGGCAAACATTTTATGTGCCTGTTTTACTCTGGCAGTGGACATGCCCGCCAACTTAGCCTGCCTTCTACTAGTTCCGTGACCACATGTATAGGGTTACCGCTTTTTTCCCTCCACAGTGTAGTCATTTAGCCCCAAGCAAAGCAAGAGGTATATTTCTCACTCTCTGGCAGTTTCAGCCAACAGGCCCCTGGCCCCTGGAATCACTGCCCTGTGCATGTGTCACTACCACAGTTAAAGACAGAGATGACGGCGATGACCTACCGGCCCTTTCAGACGCTTGGAAACAGCCTGGGGAAGGAAGGACTGGTCTGTGTTCGAGGCACTGGGCAAAGGTCATGGGCAGACAGGAGCACAGCTAATTATGTCAACAACATAAGGACAATTCCCTTCATGAAGCATGGAAGCCTGAAGCAATGGATTAAACATTTAAAACAAGATGACACTCTAAAAAGTCTTTTCAACCAAGAAGGAAAGACAGGCTGTCCTGTGCCATGCTTCCTGTTGCATATGGCACCGAAAGTTCTGTTTTTCCAGCATACAGCTTTCCAGACAAAGAAAAACACCACGGGAAATCAGAGCCGGAGGTGCTGCAAGTGAGGCCGGCGGGAAGGGAGGATGGAGCTCTTCTGGGGCACAGGAGGGGTGCAAGAAGCGACCACCCGCGATGTGCCATCCCGGGACAAGTGGCCAAGCACAGAGACACCACCCTGCCTCCTGCCACAGCCCCTGGGCTGAAGGGACTGGCTCTAGTTCCCACAGGTCTCAAAGCGATAGGTCTGTGAGTCCTCCCGCCCGGCCTTAGTGGGATGACACCCTGGGGATTCACCTGAGACTCTGCTCTGTGAACAGCACACCTGGGCGTTGCTCTGACAGGTGTCTCTGTTGCACCAAGTGGATCCTCTTTGACTGGGGGTAAATGTCCCCTTTACCCTGGTTTCTGGGTAATATCCATGCTTGCTTTACCCACTGTCACGGTCTGGGGGGGAGAGGTTCTGCCCTACCCCCGCGGACGACCTCACCTCCACTCTAGAGCAGTTCACCACAATAACCCCCACTCCATCCCGTGCCCAAGCCCCAGAGATCAAAATCTCCTCCCAGGGGCCTGGCAAGTTCAAGTTCTGAAACTCCTGGAAAAGGAACTAAGAGGGAAAAGGGGTGTGATCTGGGCTCAGAGAAGCCCAGAGAGGGGCCCAGTGGCCATGGAGAGCCAATGCCTCCCACGCCCCAGAGGCACTCCACTGCCACCCGAGTCCCTCTCGGAGCCACGGGTGCCCTCTCCAACTCCCGGGGAGGTAGTAAGTGTAAGGCTTAGAACCATCGCAGCCCAGCCCGCGCTGGGGCGGTGGGTGGGTGGGTGTGTGCTGCGGGATTATTCTTAGCGCTCACTCTTCCCAAAAGTGGCGCCTCCGCCCTCCTAGCTCCGGCACACTAGCGCGGGGCTCGCGCGCCCAGCCTAGACAGCCGCGCGGTGGAGAGCCCCAGTGGGATCCCCGAAGGGTGAGGCTCAGAGCTATCGTGGACGTGCGGGGCTCCCTAAGTAGGAAAGGGCTCTACAGGAGGCTCCCCCAAGAACTGCCTTTAACCCACCTAGCCCCACACCCAGCCCGGCGCGCGCTCCGCCGCCTCCTCGGACTCCTGCCGGGGCGCGCCCAGCCCTTACCGATGGTGGTGATGACCGTGATGGCAAAGTAGAAGGATCCGGCGAATTTCCACTGGACGCCGGCTCGGTGCGGTTCCGACTGCAAGATCACCAGCTCCAGCTGCCGGTAGTCCTCCGTGCTGATGTTGTACTTGCCCCGGATCCGGGTCTCCTCGGCCTTGAGTTTCTCCTCCTCGCGCATCTCGTGGTCCGACTCGAGGGCATCGAAGACGGCGGCGCCCACCAGCAGGTAGGTGAAGGTGCAGATGATGAGGGACAGAGTCCGCACATTCTGCCGCTTCATGGCCGCCAGCAGAGCGCCGGCGCGGCTCAGATGTCCCACCGCCGGCAGACGGACACTCACCACCCGCGGACGACGCCGGGCCCGCGACCGCTCCGCGGGACGGTCGCCACCACCTTCTTCGCCGCCGTCCCTGTCCCTGTCCCCGTCGCCGTCGCCGCCTCCGCCGCCGCTGTCAAGTTGTAAGCGGCGGCGGCAGCAGCAGCAGCAGCAGTGGGAAGACTGGGAACCGGGAGACATTTCAGGGGCCCCTTCGCTGGGGCCGCCACCGTCACCCTCGCCGAGAGGCGGCTGGCTGGGCACGGGTGGTGCGGGCCCATGCTCAGCCGAGAAAGGGGACAGGCACAGGAGGCTGCTTGAGCGCCGGGACCAGGCGCCCGGGAACCCGGACACCCTGCGCCAGACCCGGCTGAGACAGCCCTCCCCAGCGCCCAGAGCCACGGAGGGTTGCCCCTCCGGGCACTGCGCGGGCTCCGCAGCGGCTGCGGTCTCCTCCCCGACTCCCGCGGCTCCCGCTTCCGCGGCAAGTGCAGGGTCTGGAATAGGCGCCAGCGGGAGGAAAGAGGTGGGCCCCTGGGGCCGGAGTCCTGCGGGATCCAGCTTGCCGGCTGTGGTGTCCCGCGAGAAGCCCTTAGGTTTAGGTCCGCGCGCTGTCCGCGGGACCTCCTTCCCCTTCCCCTCCTCGAGCCCCCTTGGTGGCGAGGAGGAAAAGTTTGCTAAGTGGCGGCGTCTCTAGAGTCCTCCGCAAGCAGGGAAGGGGCTGAGCAGGTGCGGCTGCGGGCGGAGCAGCCCGAAGCCCGAAGGTCTCAGAGTCCTGCGCCCACCGAGGCGCACCAGGGCGCAGCGGGGACCCCGCCGGGCGTCGGCCGGTAGGCTAAGTTTGCTCCGCTCAACCCCAGACGCACGGAAGCGGGGCGCGGCCCCGGGACGGCAGGGACAGCGGTGGAGAGGCCTCGGAGTGAGGGAGAGGCAGGGGACCGAGCGGCAGCGGTCGGCCAGCCCGTTCCTCCGGAGGCGGCTGGCGCTGCGGCGGCGGTGGCAGGAAGGGTCCCGCCGGCCTCGAGGAGCAGCCGGGCCGGCGCGGGCTTCTAAGCAGCGCGGCGGTCCGGGCCCCTCTGGCGTCAGGGCGTCCGAGGAGGCGGCCGCAGCGCTGGTCTGCCTGGGGTGCTACGTGCGTGCGCGCTGGAGGGAGCCCGAATGTGTGTGAGTGTGCGTGTGTGCGCTCGGCAGCCCCGCTCGGGCGGGAGGGTCTGGGGAGCGGGGGCCGGGCCTCCCTCCCTCCTTCCCTCCCTCCCTCCCTCTCTAAGCCTCCGGGTGCGCCACCTCCCGCCTGGTCCCCAGCCAGCTGGCGAGGCTATTGTGGCAGCTCTTGCTGCAGACGGAGCGCGACGCAGGGCGCACGCAGAGGGAGCCCGGCAGAGGCGGCCTGAGCCGCCCGGGAGGGGGCGGGGGCGAGCGGAGGTTTGGGTGTCGCCAGAGTGGGGGGTGGGGCGGAGCCACGGGCCGGTTTCGGCAGGGGATGAGGGATAAACTAAGCCGCTGGGGTCCTTCTAGCCCCACTCCCCTAGAGCGCACGCAGCCGCTGCAGGCTGAGAGTTTGAGGGACTGGGGTTGGGGGAGGGAAACAGGATTCAGCCCGAGATAGCAGATTGGCAGCTTAAGGGAGAAGAGAGCTCTGCGAGGAAAAGAAGGGAAAAGAGGAAGGGGCCGTGGGTGTCCGAGAGCGCCGCGGCAGCGGAGCGCACTATCCCCCCAACTCCCTTCCTCGGACCAGACACCTGGCACGGGAGTGTGTCACTGGCCAGCGACGCTGCCTCTTGGAGTGGCAGGGTCCTGGCCGCATCAGCCCCAAAGAATGGCGCTGCAAGGGTGGCCCGGCACCTGCTGACCTGCGCACTTTTCCCAGAGAGCGCTGGGAATAACGTGAGCCGCCGCTCTCGGAGTCAGGACCGCAGGGGAGGACGTCTCATCCCCCTACCCAATACCCTCTCTGCTGCTTTTCTGAAAAACACTTCTTGGTTTCTCATGGCCGGACGCAGGTTGCACCTGGGAGCGGAACACAGCCCTTCCTCTCCCCAAGCCGTGGGAAAGGATACACGAAGCTAGAGCCAGGGCGCAGCTACTCCACGCGTCCAGGCTGGCCTCCTTCCCACTGCGGCTTTGCCCCCTCTCCCTCACCTTTAGGATGCAAACTTTCTCCTAAATCCTCCCGCAGTAGCGCCCCAAAGGACAGGCCCATCCGAGGGAGACCCCTGGACAGCGTCTCAGGGCCCCAGCCAAGGAAGGGATGGAGCCTTGGGGAAGGAGTTGGCGGGGGTCCAGTCTAGAGCTGGCCAAGGAGATTAGACCCCACCACCAGGCAGCTCCCTGGCTCCAAGATCTCTGTCTCTTCTGGGTCGCCCCCTTGGCGGTACTAAGGCTCCCTGTCCGCGAGAACTCAGGATTCATTAGGTCTGGGACCAGACCCCTATGCCTCACCGAGGCTCCCCGTCTGGGACGTTCTTCATCCCACTTTGAAGGCTCCTGGGTGCCCACGGGGGTAGGGGAACCCTCGCTGGGCGCTAAGATGGGCAGTTGGGTCTTTGCTGGGGCTGCAGGTGCCCTTGGGCACCTAACCGGAGAGCTCCGCCCTAAGCAGGCACTCTCCCCAGAGTTCGTTTTGGAAACCGAGGCCCCCGCGCTCGCAAGTGAGCCCGGCTGCCGGGTGAGTCACCAAGAGCAGGCGAAAAGGATTCCCAGCAGCTGGTAATTAATTGTGCCGTGGCTCAGCCCACGACGGAACCCCAGTCAGGCCTCCCGCCGCCCTGGCAGCGGCACCACCCCTGAGTCACAGCCGTCGGGCCTCCGCGCGCTCCGGAAGCGGCCTGCCCAGCCAGGCGCCACCAGGGGGCACTGGACTCCGACCCACGGCCCTGCGTGGGGAAGTCCAGGCTGTCCCCACAGGCAGGCGCGGGAGGGGGCTGGGACGCGCTGCGCTGACAGATTGCGCGTTTCGTTTCTCAGAGAGTCACTTTTATTTGGTTTATGGAACTGCCATTTACATACAGCCTTTCAGGAAAACTCAGCCGCTGTGTGTGAGTGCTGGGGGGGACCTCAGGGATGAGTTACTCCAAACCCCTTGTTTTACAGATGGGAAAACTTCCAGCCAGAGAGGGTCGTGTGCTCGGGATCACCCAGTAATGCGGACAGACCTGCACCTGCCGCGCCGGCAGCCGCTCCATGGCCAGTTCCGGCGCTGCAGCCGCCGCTTTAGTGAAAACAGATGTATCTTACTGCTTAATAAAGAACATCATGGCTCTATAACTCTGCTTGCTGCTTACTTGTAGGCTTCTTGCTTTACACGCAGTGGGGGGGGGGGGGGTATGCTACCTTCTGTCTACCCCAAGAGGCAGAGTTTAATCTGAGGTCCTGTAGTCAGTAGGAGGACTCACCATTCGCATCACGTTGGGAGTCTAAGAAACAGACTCCGCTACTCCTGCAGGCAAGAGGCACTGCAGGCAAGAGGCACAGTCCGGGTGGAACCAGCCTTTTGTCATATCTGTCACCCTGGGACCAGGGCAGGTTCCACCTGCCGGAGCTGTCTGCTGCTTTCAGAACATCCTGACCCAGAGGATGTGCTTAATCCTTTGTCACTTAATAGGTACCTCTTTGAAGATAGGCAGAGGGTGCAGAATCACCATACCCATTTTACAGATGGGGAAGGTGAGGCCTCACCTTCCCCATCCAAATGTCCCCAAATGACAGAAGCTGGGCCAAGTCTGCCCCCACTCAGGGCCCCATTGCCAGAAGTACATGTTCCTCACTAACAGATTCCTCCAGGATGGTGAGATTTGCACAGTTGATGGCCTGTCTCCACCTTAGACCCCCCAGAAGTGGCAGATTCTGGAGTAAAGCATTCCCAAGGCAGGCATATCCAGGCTCATCCAGCACTTCCCAGACTCTTCCTTTTCCTGGTAAACAAGTGTGTCTGGTCATCCAGTTTGGGAAACACCAGGTTAAATAGGACAATTCAGGACTTTTCAAAACCTTTGGTCCACTACAAGCATTGTGGCTCCAAGAGGTGATACTGTAAGCAGTACTCACAGCTCAGAGCCTGAGCAATACTCAGCTACAGAGCCTGCCTTTGGGGGCCCTGCCACTGGGGGGCTGGGTGGGGGAAGCTGTGTCCTTCTTCCCCAGGCATGGGCAGTAGGGGTCTGGGCCAGTGTGGTGTCGAGAAGACCAAGGTACAGGGGCAGGGACAGCTCAGCCCCAGTACACAGCAGTGCTCAATACTTAGTTCACTGGCTCCGTGATTGAATCCAAAATATGCAGAGACAAGTCCCCAGGGATCAGTGGCTAAGGATGTGGGTGCCAGAGGAAAAAGATGTAGGAAAATGGCTTAGACCTTCTAAGACACAACAGGCAACACCAGAAATGGACGAGGGAAGCTGAGGCTAGCCTGGCTGTGACTCATGAGTGTAGACCTCCAGCTGCCCAGAATTTGGGCAGGTGACATGGGAACATGAGCCCACACTGACTGGGGCCCTCTCCTTAGATGCCAAGCCCTGGTGGGTCTTTCGGGGGTTTCCAAGTCCCAAATTCTCAAAATGCTATGGGGTCTCCAGGAGCGACCACATAGGGGTGGTGTGGGTGGCTCACGCTCACACCAATGCAGGGCCTGGGTGGGGGCAGAATCAGGGCGTGGAGCAGAACTTGTCTGCCCCTGGAGTGAGCATGCCTTTGGGGACAGAACTAATGGATGACCAGCAAGCTCCTCTAGGACTCGAGGTCACAGAGTAAGTAAGGAAAAGCTCACCCCCACACCCCTCCCGGCGTAGGCCAAGGTGCACCCAGCACTCCAGGCATGCACATATTCCTGCTTTATTAAGGGAAATCTGATTAGCGGATTTCAGGATTCTTAACACAGTCTGAACCACTGTCTATCTCCACATGGATCCATAAATAGCCTCCTTGCGTTCCCCACAGAGCCCCAGTTACTGCCAGGATCAATTGGACAATTGGCAGAGGCTTCTTCAGCTAATAGCTCTGAGAGGGCTGCAGTGGCTGTGAGCCCTGTGTGCATTGTGACAGTCTCATTCGACTGTTCTGAAACCAATGTAAAGTACAGGCAGCCCCTGTGGCTCAGTGGGTAGGGTGCTGGCCCTATATACTGAGGGTGGCAGGTTCAAATTCAGCCCCGGCCAAACTGCAACAAAAAAATAGCCGGGTGTTGTGGCAGGTGCCTGTAGTCCCAGCTCCTCAGGAAGCTGAGGCAAGAGAATTGCTTAAGCCCAGGAATTGGAGGTTGCTGTGAGCTGTGTGACGCAATAAAGTCAGACTTTGTCTCTACAAAAACAGAAAAAGAATTCTGAAACCAAGCAGAGGAGTCGAGAGGGCAGCCATGCCCCACCTGCAGGCTGCCACAGTGACTGGAGCTGGGCCTCCTGGGCAATGATGGGGACATCCCTGTCCCCAACTATCCCCAGCTACACTCCTGGGTGCCTGGAGTTTGGCGCAGATCAGAGGCTTCTGGGCATCTGTTGCCTTGACTAATGAAATAGATGTGGGGCCAGTAGGGATACCGGTGGCCAGAAAATGGCATTGGTCATTCACTCACCTCCCCACCACCCAGTGCCCCACATAATTAGACATTCATAGTAACGGGACATGAATTTGACCCAGCTCTTTTTTAAAAATAAAGATGAAAATAAATTAATTAAAAATAAAATTTAAAATCTTCTACTGTTAAAAACAAACAAACAAAAATGCCAACATATCAGGAATCCACTCACTGTGACACTTGGGAAAGGGCCCCAGTCAAGTTCCCTGGTCTTGATTTTGGGTATGAGTGGGGTCCCCTGCTAGGGCTGCTGAGGTCATTAGGCAGCAACTCCTGTGCAGGACCCAGCAGAGCTGGACTAAGCTAGGATTCGAATCGGGTCTGAAGACTCTCCCCTTGGCCCCCGCGTGTCCCCAGCATGACCAGATGCTCCAGGACTTGAATTGGCAGGTTTCCCTGCATCATCCAGGCTGTGGGATGAGCCTGGCTTCCCAGTCGGGCCTGGTTCCAAATCCTAATGTTGTCATTTACTCCCTGTGGACCCTCTCTGTGCCTCTCTCCTTGTCCATAAAACCAGGGGAAGAGCTGGTCCCCACCAGGGTGTGGTGACACGAGGCCTGCACTGCTCTGGCAGAGGCCTGGCACGCACGGCACACAGTTAGGGTTGATTCTCTTCCTACAGTAGAGGGCAGCTGCCCTCCTCTCTGCACCTAAGTGGCCACCAGCTGGGAGCAGTGCCAGCCCCACATGCCGGTGGTGGGGACACTACTGCACGGCCAGGTCTCCCCCCACTCCAGCAGGAGCTAACTTTAGCCCCATCACATGGAGCATTAGTTGCGCCCGTGCCAAGAGTTTACAGATCCCTGTGGAAGGTGTTTAAATATTTTTCCTTTTCGGAAACCTGGTTCTCACCTCTGCCATTTTCGCCTTTGTGTGGCAGAAGGTATTTTTGCAAACACAGCTGAGGTGGCAGCAATTTCGCAGCACGATGTGGCGTCCCTGTACACGCTGCTGCTATTTCGGGGACTCACAGGTGTATCGTGTGTGTCATTATGGGTGCTGTCAACTCCCAGGCAAAGGGAAGAGAGGACTGGGTGCTTCTAGAGGTCCCCAAAGGCCTCTCTGCCTCCTGTTCCCCTGGCACCTCCTCCAGGAGGCCTTTCCAGACCCCTGGGCTGGGTAAGAGCCATGATCCTAAGGGTACCCCACTGCAAATAACCTGGACACTAGGCACCATTGTTACTGTCCCCACAACTAGGCCTACACATCCTAGGGACAGGCCTGTGTCAGATCCATCTGTGTCTCCCGCGCCCAGCGCAGTGCCCGGCACAAAAAAGGGCCCTGGACTGTTCACCAAATCGGATTGACTCCCGTGGCCTCCAGAGATGTGTGGGTGCCTCGGGCAGCTTTCACTGCCTCTGAGTTGCTCTCTGCTCCCAACATTCCCACTAGTGACACAGGTAGGATGGAGACCCAAGGGAGCACATGGTGGGGGATTGCAGGAGCCCAGATTAGCTTAGGCTGAGAGTCCCAGGGGGCTTCCCAGTAGGGGGACCTTAGCCTGCTGCTCCCAAGCTGAGGACGGGCCTCTTCCCAGCGCACAGTTGCTGTGGGCATTGAGCCGCACAGATGAGGCCTCTGAGATATATTTGGCACAGAGTAGGAAGCCCCTTTCCCTGGGGTAGGAAGGCAGGGGGCAATTCAGCTTCTTCCTCTCTGACAGATGAGATTACGGCCTAGGGGTGTCCAGGGCCTTGCCCGAGGTCACGGACCTAATTATTGGCATAACAGAGATATTACCTCCCAGGTTCTCTGAGGTTCCCTGGGGAGCCCAAGGCAGCTCAGTGGCCTGGTCCTTGCCTGCAGTACCTATGAGTGTTAGCAGAGACCAGGTGGTAAGACCCACCAAGGTCCTTCAGTCACATTTTATGGGGAGGGGGAGGGTAAGCAAGAAATCAGTCAACCAGCAGAGTAAGGCTGGAGAAGATGATGGTGCCGAGGCCGTAACACCGACGACAGCCATAAGGAGGAAGTCCACACATGGCGGGGAAGCTCTTTTGGATGCATTGGTCAGAGAAGTGTGCCAAGGAGATGGCATTTGAACTGAGCCTGGCACGGCTTCTGTGGACCCTGAGGGAGGGCATCCAGGCAGAAGGGGACAGCTGACACCACAGCCCTAAGGGTGGAAGAACAAGAAAGTGTCTGTCACAGGGGTGTGGGGAGCCAGGGAGAGCTGGCTCAGGACAGGTTCAGAGGTCAGACCTGGGTGGCCCTGAGGGAGACAGAAGGCAGGGGAGGCATGTGGATTAATGTTGCCCAGTTGCAGAAATCGATTCCGTCGATGAAAGCTTGCAGGATGAAAGCTGAGTCCTTGGCGTAGGTGTGGGGTCTCTGCTCCCACATCCTGCTGGCATCTGCGACACAGGAGCCAGGGCTCAGGGAGCCCTCCAACAGCATTTCTGATTCTGGAGGGGCAAAGTTCTTCCCAAGAAATGGGTGGCCAATTAAATAATAATGACTCAGAGGCTAACGACTGTAAACACACCAGGGTTACAGTGTGCACAGCTCACACCACCAGCCCCCCAGGGACCAATCTGGCTTCCTTTCCACCCTAGTCACCTCCACAATGTCAGGGTCCACTCCCAGGGACCAGGGACCAAGGGCTGCTGGGAGTGAGTTTGGCGAAGTTCCTGCAGCGGCTTCTGATATCGACTGGCTCTCCGTGTCCTGGGCAGGCCCAGTGAACACATGATTTTCACAGCTCTAGGAAGGGCCTCTAATTCTACAAATCCCTCCCCATTTCCAACCAATTGCCTAAAATCTCTTTAATGGTAGGTAGCAGGGTGAATCACTGACATTGGTTTTGAAATCATGTTAAGATTTTTACTATTTTCAATCACAAAGTTAAAACTCCGCATAAAATCTGAAAAAGTAGAGCAAAGTATAAATATAAGAAAAGAAAGACTCCAAATCCTGAGCATTTTATCCCTAAGGAAGTTTGGCAGCAACATTTCGGCAACAGGGTTCATCTCTGGGGAACATTGACTTTCGTGCTCTAAAAGCAGTTGATGTTGACTTAAGACCCTCTCTTAAGAGTCAAGTTCAATGTGGAGGCAACGAACGGATTCTCAAGATGGTTCTGGGAAGTCAGACACCCCAAAGAGGAGTGAGGGGCACTGACACTACGGATGGCAGAGCTGAGAAGCTCTGTCAGAGTCAGGCCACATCCCAGCCCCCCAGCTGTGCTCCACATCTGATCACAGCACAGCCCAGGGTGAGCCCGGGCAGAGATTCCCGTGTCCACCTGGCACAGGGCTCCTCCTGAGGCCAGAGAGCTGCTTCAGAGTGTCTTGGAGAGCTGGAGTCCACACAGGCCCGCCTGTGCCCCACATGGCCAACCTCCCCCGACAAGCCTTGTCCTCTCCAGTCACAGCCAGCTGTGACACAGCCCAGGAGGTGCCCAGAAAGGGCTGGAAGAACTTCCTGAGCAGGTCAGGGGAGAGGCCAGTTCCCAAAATGTCAGGATGTGTAAGGCGGGCCTCCCTGACTCAGGGACGACACGTTTGTGGGACAGGTGGCTGGAAGGAAGGTGGCAGTGGTCAAGAATTCCAGCTACACCCTCTGACGGGCCTGGCCCAGATCTTGGCCCAGGCACCCAGATTTCCTGGGGAAGGACCCTGGACTCTGAACCACAGGCCTTGGCCTTGCGGAATGGGTGTAATGAAGGCTCCTTGCTAACCAGGCTGGGTGGCGTGGGTGGGAGGAATGTGAGGTGAGCTTGGGCAGCCCTAGCCAGTCTCTGGCCTGCCTGGAGGCAGCGGCTGTGCAGAAAGGACAGCTTTGTGCGAGACCGTCTTGGGCCCAGTCACTGCCAGTCTGAGTCCTGGTTCCTCCCTGTCAGATGGGGAGGGATGTGTGTTTTCCTCTCACCGATTCCCGGCACAGGGCACCCTGAATGGAGCTCAGCTGCTCACACCTGTCTCTGTCCTCAGCCGCATTTGCCCTGAGCATCACTCTCGAGCAAGCTGCTGTTGATTCTCCTAATGGGCTGTGGTGACACCTGGCAAAAGCTGAGCAGAGGGGACAGCAGGAGAATCCATCTGAGAGAAGGAGGAGAAACAGAGAACGTGGTGGGAGGCAGGGCCAGGCAGACGGGAGAGGGGCGAGGGGCTGAACCTCCATCCACCTTTCTCTCACGCTGGGCCAGGCAGGCACCTCCCTGGAGTCCCACCCAGAGTCCTACCTCTCCCAGACGCGACCCCAGGATCAGACAGCCTCACCACCAGCACAGAGATACACGCGTTCATTCTTTCCTGACAGAAACATCTGTTCAGCATCTGCCTGGCCTACTTCTGGAGGTCATAAAGGTGAGGTGGGCACAATTCCTGCCCCTCAGCAGCTTGCACACAGACCAAGGCATAGGTCCGTGTCGGCCGCTGTCACGCACAGTTCAGCCCCGTGGAGGCGTCCCTGGCTGTGCTGCCCCCAGCCCACCGAGCATGCGTAGCTCTCCCCTACAGCTCTGCCTCCTTCTCTGGCATTATGGAAAGGACGCAGGATAAAGACACAGGGCCAGGTGCTGGGCCAGGGCTCCTCCTGTCCTTCCTTCCCTCTCTCTTCGCTTGGGGCCACCCTATGCAGGCGTGAGGCCTCTCCCAGCCTCTCCCCTTTCGCTCTCCCTCCTCCTCTCACAGTCCCACCTCATCAATTTCTTTCTCCTGGGTTCAACTGCGCCTCCAGATCTTAACCCAGGGGCCTTCAGCAGTCAGGCCTGAGACCCCCAAGAGCTAACAAAAAAAACTTACAGCATCTCAGGGGCCCAAAGCCAGATAGGAGAACAATTACGCCGAGAGAAAGAGAGTTCCCTCCCCCCAACTTATTGGTTTCTTGATCCATCAGGGTGGAAGAGATTATGTAACAGTAACAAAAATTTAAAAACAATTACAAAGCAGAATCTTAACACAGCAAAGTATTTCTTGCTGGTGTGAGATGACTGGGGGCTTTGCTCACTGAGGTTGCTCCCAGCACCAGGCCAACCCCCAGCCCCTGGTGGAGAAAGTAATGTGACAAGGGTGATGATTCCAAAAGCTTCATGAAGAAATGTCCTACGTCTGATCTCACTTCACAGCCACAGCACGTACCTGGGGCGTGCAGTCAGACCTCCCACCCAGCAAGGACCTTGACCCAAGAATCCTGTGCCCAGATAAGCTGCCAGGAAGGTAAATGACAGAGATCAGAGGGGTGTCGCCTGAATCCTTGTATGCCGCCCACACTCCCTGTTTGAGGAAAAGACTCAAGAGAAGACTCAATTCCAAGAACAAATGAGACAGACGGAGTCCCCAGCATGAAGAGAAATGCAAAGGGAAAGTCCTCGGACCTGCATAAGTCAAATGGACATGGAAAGGACAGGCCTGTCTCCCTCGGGGCAGGGGAAGTGCTCCCGAGGCAGAGGGCGGGGCTGGGAGGAGGCTCTAAGGACAGCCTCTCCATAAAAGTCAGAGCTCAGCCACTTCAGGAGTGAGGGAAGGGAAGTTAAAAACTTTCCATTACCTTTAACAAATAAGAAATGTCCGTCTTTATCCTTCCTTAGTTTGGTTAGTTTGAAGCCTATTGTATCTGCAAATAAGATTGCAACGCCTGCTTTTTTCTGTTTCCCATTTGCCTGGAATATAGATGACCATCCCTTCACCTTAAGTCTATATTTATCTTTTAATGTAAGATGAGATTCTTGTATGTAGCAGATATCTGGTCTACGTTTTTGTATCTAGTCAGCCAACCTGTGCCTCTTTACAGGACAATTTAAACCATTCACATTAATTGAAAATAATGATAAGCCTTTTGAAAGTGAAAAAGGGTATTTTTGATCCTATCACAATTGTGGAGTTTGAAATTTGTTTGAAAGTTTGTGCTTGAGTTTACTTTTGTGGTGGTGGTTTGTGCTGGTCATTATGGAGGCTAGGTCTGAGAATATCCTCGAGAGCTGGTTTAGTTATGACAAATTTCTTCAACATATGGATGTCATTAAAGTATTTAATTTCTCCATTATAAATGAAATTCAGTTTGGCTGAATATAGGATCCTGGGTTGGAAGTTATTTTGTTTTAGAAGGTTAAAAGTTGATGACCCCTCCCTTATAGCTTGAAAGTTTTTGAGCAGAGAGATCTACAGTTATTCTAATATTATTCCCCTTGTAAGTAGTGGTTTTCTTGCATCTGGTTGCTTTAAAGAATCTTCTCCTTTATATTAACTTTAGTGAAGTTAACTATGATGTGCCTGGGGGATGTCTTATTCGGGTTGAGTCATGCTGGGGTTCTGAAACTATCTTGCTATCTGAATTTCAGAGTCTCTAGGCATGTCTGGAAAATTCTCTTTCATAAGGGACTCTGTGTCTTGTGAAGTCAGTTCATCACTTTCAGGTATCCCTATAAGACAAGTATTGGTTTTCTTCGAGTAATCCCAGAGCTCTCTGAGAGAGTGATCCATTTTTGCCTTCCATTTCTCTTCCTCTTTGAGCATTTGGGAGTGTTTAAAAGCTCTGTCTTCAGTGTCAGAAATCCTTTCTTTTGCTTGTTCCATTCTGTTACTGAGGGCTTCTACTGTATTTCTCAGATCTTTGAGGGCTGCAACTTCTTGTCTCAATGTGTCAAAATCTTTGGTCATTTTGTCTTTGAATTGGTTGAATTCTTGAGACATCTTCTGAAGAATTAATCCTACAATTTCTACCTCCATCTTTACTTCCATTTTGTTGGCTGTTCCACTTTCAACTGCAACAGAAGGAAGCTCACTTCTCAGGTTTTCAGCATTTCCATCTGTGAAATGGGAAATAACAATGCTTCAGAAGTTATTTAAGGCTTAAATGAGATAGTATACATATATATTATATGTAGTACAATGTCTGCCACAAATAGACCCTCAATAGATACCTTTTTCTTTTTTAGGAATCCTGTCTATGTTGAGGAGTTAACCATTATCATTAAGGAGACCAAACCAAATCAATGGTTAGCCTCATAGTTCAAATTTGTTCTTGAATTTCTAGTTCCTCTGCAGTTAACAAATGAGGCAGTTAGCCAGAAAGAATCTCAGATAATTAACTTTAATTAGAGATTAAGATTTTTTTTTGCTTTTCATGGAATTTACCAGGTTTTCAGAGTTGAATAAAGCAACTGGTAGTTTTTGGAGGAGAAAAGTTATGACCTCCATCTATAAAGCTGTTAAAGCTATTTACAAATGAATACTGAGATCCAGGAAATGAATGGCAAAAGATGGGGAGCATTCAGAATTTTAGAACATTGCTATTTAATGCATATGTAAGTTATACATTTGGAGACTAGAAGTACCATTACACATAGATGCCAACAAAATTAGGGATTCTTAATTCCTAATTAGAAGAAAAGGATTACATCAAGAAATAAGGAATTCAGAGGAAGAATATTCTGAAATTTTATTGTTAGTCTCCTGTGGTTATGTATATATTATTAGATTGCATTTTATTTTCCTTATTCTGAAAAATATCTGTGAATTTTCCAAAAACATTTAGTTCTCATCTGTGAGAGAAGAGCTTCTTCTCTGCTAAAAACTCTGATTGAAAAAGCTCTGTATGGCATACTCATTTAGGCAGATGATTAAGGGCAAAGTGCTATATTCTGTTATAATTTTTGTATTTGATTCTCTAAAATATTTCCACTAAAGACCAATGTAATTTTTATCTTTGATAATATGCTGATAAATTTGTTTAACTCTATGTTTTCTTTTGGGAAGTAATGGTGAAGAACTCTGAGGCAATTGGATGCAGCCAAAAACTTTCATTACATTTTGTTATTGCTATATAGACATAGATAATTTTTTAAATAGGCAATCTTATGCCTATAGTCCCTGCATTTGGGGAGGCAGGGCAGGAGGGATGCTTGAGTCCAAGAGTTCAAGTCCAGCCTGGACAACATAGTGAGAAACTGTTGCTACCAAAAGAAAAAAGAAAATTCAAAAAAAAAAATCTCAGTTGAGTGTGGTGTCCTGAGCCTTCGGTCCTAGCTATCCAGGAGGCTACAACAAGAGGGTTCCTTGAACCCATGAAGTTGAGGCTACAGTGAGTTCTGCTCTCTAGTTTAAGCAATAGGGTGAGACTGCATCTTAAGGGAAAAAATAAATAAACAAAAGAATTGGTTTTGAGATGGAAATGGTGAAGCAACTTATATTTCTGATTTTGTCATGGAAAAAGTACAGTCATTCTCCACTTCTCAGACCTTTCCCTTTTACCCACCCAAGTTGCATTTAATCCTTCTCTTGTGTATATGTGTGTATATTTGCTTTCTCCAAGTATCTTTGCTCACAACAGGTGATGTGCTGTATGCTAGTTTACCTATCTTTTGCTACTATTATAATAAGATACCCTTCATAAAAGTTACTCATGTCATTTATATATACATAGAATGCAAAAAAAAGTATGCACATTTTAAGAAGGAAAAAAATTGAATTGAAATTGTAATAATATATACTGATAATATTTATTATCATGTATATCATACTGTGTATCTCTTGTAATTTCAGAAGTCAAACATGACTTGAGTATTACGATTTTAATATTTGTGAAATTTTCTTTCTTAAAATACATGTATATTTTTGAGCACCCTCCATATGTATATATATTTTTCTCAGAATAAAGCACAGTAGCTGTTTCACAGAATATGCTACTGAACACATGTTTATTGATTCAATGAATGGTTTGCAACTCAGCAAAAACACTCCACCAAGAGGGGAAATACAGTGGTACTGACTACACTGCTTTACTCTCACACAAATCTGCCAGCCCATAGCTTTAATGTTTCCATTTTCATCAATCAGTTCCTCCTAGTTAATCATTTTGAGATAAAACATAACTAGGGAAAAAACTCATATTACTTATAATCAATATTTGTATATATTTTCTGACTTCTTAATTAATATTTCAGTTTGCTGTTTTGAATTGAACGAAAACTCTCTTCATAACTTTATCATTGATAGATAAGTAGAGATAGATGGATAGATAGAAAATAGATAGGTAAATCTTATCATTAAAGAAAGCGTAATGTCAAAAATTGGTTTATAATTTTGCACCAGAGTATACCTTGTTTTAACAATCTAGGATGAGATTTTTTCCATCCAATATTTTATGAAGGTTAATGGTTAAAATTTTGATTAATTCACTGTGGGCCAACACTAAGGCTTTGACTGTTCAAATAACAGTCATATGATTCTGAGTTCTTACCCAGCATTAAGAATACAAGGAACAGAATGGCATAGGCCGAGCAGGGAGAGGTCTTGGAGATCTCATGTGGCCCTTTCTGTCCTTCCCTCCTATTCCAGAAACACTCTGTGGCCTGCAGGAATAGAAAAAGGTCTCAGAGGGAGGTATGCACATTGTCATACACTAAGAGAACATTTAGATTGTGAAACATCTCTATTATATGCCCAGATTATTAAGTTTTCATGACATTTCCTAAGGGTGTGTGCCTCATAATTTCATGGATTCTAGATTTCTTAACTATAAGAAATCCGAAACCAGGATCATTCTTCTAAAAGAATTCAAGAGATTAGAATTCTCCTGCTAGCAAATGTTATTAGTCTACTAGCTGAAGGTCATTTATTACCATATTTGCAAATAAATTAAATTAAGACTCTTGCCTTTTCCCTCTGGAAATGCTCCTTAATTATTAGTGAAATATCATATTCCAAGGCAATTATTGTTACCCTTTCCTTTTCTGTCCACCCTCTGATTTTATTCAATTAATCTTTGTCAGAATATTCCTAAGATTTAAAAAAATTTAAAGCATTTTTTTTGCAATATCTAGCAAAAAGATTAAGAATTCTAACACTGAGAGGACCCCTAGAATTCGACCAATTCAATGGGGGTAGAAATTACCTGAATAAATCACTTTCAAGATGTACATATCCTTTTGGGAATCTTCTTGTTTCTTTTACCAGTTTAGTTATTATTTTTGCTCTATCATTTTCATTAGCTGCAATTTTTTAATGTGTGTTATGGATAAGCTTAATTTAGTGCTTAGTTTTTCAAAGGTCAAATTCACTTCCTTTTATGGCCAAATAGTGTGTATAGACATTGCCTCAATAGGGAGCTTCAACTCAGTTTCCCCAAATAGTCTCTTTTTTGGTGTGTGTTTGTTTATGGAAATGGGGCTTCACTATGTTGCCCAAGATGGCCTCAAACTTTTGCCCTCAAGCAATCCTTCTCCCTGGGCCTCCTAAAGTGCTAGGATTATAGGTGTGAGACACCGCACCTGGCCCTTCCCCAAATATTTTGTTATACTGGGAGTCATCATCTATAAAAGTCTGGTTTTTATGTAATAGTATCAATGTTTTTACATTTTGTGACTCTATATAGTTGTGATAGAGAGCTTAAAGTATGTTTGGAATACTAAGCATCAGTTAAAAATCTGAAATCTAATTCTCTACTTATTCCCATCAGAAACATTTTCCAAAGGATGGTTGTGCAGTTGGACCCTCCGTGTTCATGGGTCTCATGCATCTGTGAATTTAGCCAATCACAGATACTGAATATATTCAAGAAAAAAAAATTCAGTGCTATTATAGGCGAAAAGCCTATAAGTAAACCTTTAAATGGTTCCATTTAGTGAAGGCAAGTTTGAAGTCTTTTGTGAGTTAGAAAGGAAAAAATTCTGGATAGAACTCCATATGTGGCTTAGAACCTAATCATGTAAAAGTGATTTAGGGTGAGCTTCATGGGAGCAGGCCTGCAGGAGGTACCTGTATATGTCAGGAATTTCTAGATTACTCCCTAAAGGTGATTAACTGCCTCCAGATGGTCAGTTAAAGGACCAAGCATTGAAACAGCCTATTTCCCTAGAACCTTGTTTTGTGGTTTTATTTTGATTATTTAGCGCTTTAGTTAAGTGGTTATCAGTTAATCCAGTTAAACCTCAGCCCATAAGGATAGCTTTAGATAATGTTAGTGAAGTGGTTATCAGTTAATCCATTTTTTCAATAGATTGATTAGGTGCCGGGCTCTGTTGAGCCTGGTCATAAGACCAATTTTGTAAGATGAAGTCATTGATTACTAATTAATGGTGTATGGATGTGGTAGTGGGTATAAAATGTGGTGGAAAATAAAGCAAGGTTGCACCTTACAATGAGAGTGTAAGTGGTTCCTCTTATTACTCAGACAATTTCATTGCAAGACTCATTCCTCTGTGATCAACTGGGAGACTTTCATGCAACATGCTATGTGTAGAAACAAACAAATTAACTAACTAAATAAATAAGTAAATAAATGGTGGTAGTGTTACATCGAACATGTACAGATTTTATCTTGTCATTATTCTCTAAGCAATACACTATAACAATAATTTTCATAGTACTTACTATGCGGTATTAGGTAATATAAATAGTATATTATATTATACACAAGCAGATGAGTATAGGTTATATGAAAATACTACACATGGTGCTATATTTAAAGGACTTGAGCATTCATGGATTTTGTTATCCTTGGAGATCCTGAAGCAAATCTTCCACAAATACAAAGGGACAACTACACCACACATTCCCAGGGCTAGGGTGCATTGAATAAAGTGTCAAGCTTGTGGGCATAGCCATTATCTCAGGTATTCTAGAACAGGTTTTTATATAGATCAGCTTCTACATGTCATTGTATAATGCTACTCATCCTCAGAGGGGATGAAATGGACTATCCACGGTTTACTAGACAGATAACATAAACGTTAAAAACAACCAGAAATTAGTTTATTTATGTTTATCACTTGCTTTGAGTTGACCCACTTCTAAAATTTTTGATTTAAATGTATTATGTTTTAATCCAATTAATACCTAATATTTTCCCTCTTTTCTCAAAGATATTTAACTAATTATATAAATATTAGTTTTCTGTTGTATTTTAGCTTTTAAGTTGGACCATTACAGTTTATACAGCCCCACTTCTCTATATTTTAGTCTTTTTGCTTCTGATTGTCATTTAGCCTATTTTTTCCCTCATTGCTTAGAAAAAGGCTTTGTTTCATATTTACCTACATATCAAAATTTCAAACATTTTGCTTTGTTTCATTGACTAATTAAATATCTTTACGTTTACTCTTGTCAGATTTCTCCTTTTGTCATAACCTTGTGTACATAATACACACATATCTTTTACATTTAATGTTGACTTCATTTGAAGTTGCATGGTAAGCATTAAGAAATGTTATGCATTGTTGCTACTAATATTTATTGTAAATTTTAATTATATATTATTAGAAGTTTTGTGAAAAAAGCATTATAATTTACATAATGATTCTACTATTTGTTGTATATGTTGTTCGGTAATTCTTTTCCTCTTAAACATTAATGTATACTTTTAGTTTTTTCTGGAACCTCCATACTGTTTTCCATAATGATTATGCTAAGTTACATTTGCACCAAAAGTTTTAAGGACTCTTTTTTTTTGCCTTTGTTATTTTGTCTTTTTGTTGATAATAGGGTTTTTAATTGGAGAGAAATGACATCTTGCTGTGGTTTCAATTTGTATTTTCCAATAATGATGTTGAGCATTTTTTAATATACGGATTTGACTACTTATATATCTTCTTTTGAGAAATGTCTATTCAGTTTTTATTTATCCACCTTTAAATGAGATTTTTCTTTTTTGCTCCTGAAATTGTTTGAATTCCTTATATATTCTGAATATTAATCCTTTGTTGAATGAATGCTTAGCCAATACTTTCTCCCTTTCTGTAGGTTTTCTCTTCACTCTGAATTTTTCCCTTGGCTCTGCAGAGTTTTTTAAGTTTGAAATGCCACTTGTCTACTTTTGTTTTTCTTGCTTGTGCTTTTGAGGTTTTATTCATAAAATCCGCCTAGATCAATGTGCTTAAGCATTTTAATCTATGTTTTCTTCTGTTTGTTCCATAGTTTTGGACCTTGCATTTAGTTCTTTAATTCATTTTCAGTTGATTTTTATACCTGGTGAAAGACAAAGGTCTGGTTTCATTCATCTGGATATGGATATCCATTTCTTCCAGCACCATTTTAAAGAGATTGTACCATATTATCCAGCAATCTCACTACTGGGTATACATTTTTACAAAAGGAAATCAGTGTGTTAAAGAGATATCTATATTCCTATGTTTATTGCAGTACTATTCATGATAGCCAAGATATGAAATTCACCTAAGTGTTCACCAACAGATGAATAGATGAAGAAAATGTGGTTTGTATACACAATGGGGTGTTATTTAGCCATTAAAAGCATAAAATCCTGTCATTTGTCATGAAACGGATGACCCTTGAGCACATAATGTTAAGTAAGCCAGGAAAAGAAAGGTAAATGCTGCCTGTTCTCACCCATATGTAGAAGCTAAATAAGTTGATCTCATAGAAGCCCAGAGAATTATTGGGGTCCCCAGGGGCTGTGAGGGGTAGAGGATAGAAAGGGATAGGACATGCTTTTTACTGAATATAAAACAGGAGGGTTGAGTTCTGGTGTTTTATTGCACTATAGGGTGACTAGAGTTAACAATATTTCATTCTATATTTTCAAATAGAGAATTTTAAATGTTCCTAACACAAATAAATGATAAATATTTGAGATGATGGGTACACTAATTAACCTGATTTGATCATTACATATTGTACACAAGGATTGAACTATTACCTTGTACCCAATAAATATGTACAATGATTATGTATCAATTAAATAGTAAAAAATAAATGTATAACCATCAGTTATACTCCTAGATATACGCTGTGAAAAAATTAGTGCTTTTTAAAATCAGAAGACATGTACATGATTGTTTCATAATAGTGTAATATATAAAATCTAAAAACTAAAAATAGCCCAAATGTACATCAGTGGAAAAATTACAGTACATTAATACCATGAAATGCCAGACACACACAACGAACCTTGTACTACATACGACATCTTACAAATCTAATAAGGTATATGGTGGATGTGGATAAATAGATATATTATAAAAGCAGCAGGAGCCACAAATTATGTATTATTAAATTTATGTAAAATTTAGGTACAGACAAAACTGGTCCATAGTGATAGAAATGAACATAGTGGTTACCTGGGGATGATGGGTAGGGCTGGGGATGTCGGTGCTGTTGACACTGACATTAGTGATAAGGGAACCTGACCGGGTGCTGGGAATCTATATCTGATCTGAATGCTGATTACACGGGTGCGTTCTTCTAAGACTTAGTCTTTTATTTGAGTCATTTCAGTACAACTTCTGATTGCCGCCTCCTCCCTTGTAAAGGTAAGCAGAGAGAGTCAAGTATTTCTAATTACTTTCAAAGCTGATTGAATAGTAAAATCACTCCCGACAGCATACAGCTCCCCTGCTGATTCTCCACCGAAGGATTTTAAGTCCATACAATTTCCTCTATCTTTTTCAGTAACATTCTCATCTTTTAAAATTCAAGTTGTTTTAAACATGGAACTAAGAGTTTCTTGAAATATTTCCATGTCATGATCCATCATTTGTACTAGTTTAATTAGCATGTTACCATGCAGCAGCGATGCATTTCACGGTCGCCTTTAACTGTCTTTTGAATTCTTCTCTTTGCATTACCAAGCTCTTGTTTTAAAGTTTTGTGAATTAAGGAGGCAGTGTAATTTTGGAAAGAGTAGTGGCTAGGCATTACACATCTGAGTTCTATCACTGGCTCTACAGCAAGGTTCAGAAACAGATACTTCATAGGTACATTTTCTCCACTAAAATAAGAAATTTAAGAAGAACTGGGTCAGGTGGATTTATTTATTTTTTTCCACTGTAGGTCATCAAGTACGTATTCTTCACATTGAGATCAGTAGTAAAGATTATTGTAGATAGAATATTGGCACATACTGAGTATAGCTGCATACTTGGTTTCAGCAAAGATCACATTAAATGTTACTGATAACAAATGTTCCAATGAGACCCTTCATTTCATGGCCTTAATCTTGATGCCCAGATAGGAGTTTCAGGGCCATCAGTCTCTTTCTGCAGCTGCTGGAGCTATTTCCAATGCTAATGTTGGTTCCATTTATAGGAAATCTTCCTCCTGTTTTATCTCTGACAACTCGAACCTATCCATTGAAAAGAGGTGTGATAGGAGACAAAAAAAGGAAGCTATAGTTTAGGGGACAGAGAGAGATTTTTTCTTTGTGTTAGAAACAGGTAATTTGATCATAGTAATTCATCTTTCTAAGATTAAATAAACTGAGTTCAATCTGTCCTGAGTACTCAACCTCTTCAAAGAATAGATTTTTGACTCCAATATATTTTTGGCTTTCATCCTCTTGCTTGAAGACTAATGAGACTATTGTCCATATGCAGTGTTTCTGAATAAAAATGCCTGCCGCTCTTTGGATTCATGCACAGGAAGTATGGCTGATCTGGGAGAAGTATTGCAAGATGACAGAATTCTCTGCTCTAAACGTGCCTCCAAGGGAGTTTAGAGGTGCTAATATTACACACTGCATAGCCCTCTCTGCTAGGTACCTGCATAATCACAGCATTGGAATTGACATATTTGTCATAGGCAATCACATTGGAAACTTTCCGAAGCCATAAATAATGGCTAGGGCACCTGCAATATTTTCCAGATGCAGAGATATGGCACTTAATCTTGATGTAATCTGCACTGGGTGAAGCCCAGGGGCATTCATATTTAGTGCTCATGCCTGGGTTACTGTGTGACACCTAAAGCTCCCCAAATTCAGCAAGCCTCTTTGGGCTAGATGAAACCTTGCAAGCATATCTGCTCCAACTCCACGGTGAGATGATAACATATACTTTCAGAAATTTCCTAAGGTTCATGTATTAAACAAATATTTGTGATTAACAATTAGCATTTATTGGCCACACACCCTACATACCAGACACTATTCTCAGAACTTCATATGCATAATTTTAATTAATCTGTACAACATCTCTAGAATTATTTTATATATGGGAAAACTGTAATACAAGAAAATTGAGGGCCAGTGTTCTGCCAAAAGCGCTGGATTTAAATGGGTTGAAAGTGATTTTTAAACCAGAGTTTTTAAAAAGTAAAGCCCCAGGTCTTCTGTGTATTACCTCTGAGACATTAGGCTGGAACATTAAGTCCTCTGTACCTTAGTATCCTCTTTAGTAAATTGGGGACAATAATTATAGTTACCTAAAGGATTGTGAACATTATAAGAATTGGGTGAGCCCGTCAGAATAGAGCCTGTCTCATCCTACAGGCTCAATAAGTGATAATGTTACACTATTCCACCTCTGATGTGAGGAATGTTCTATGTTTAATCACTGTATTGAAATGAGAAATTTTATGCCTCTTTCCCTTTTTAGGCTGTGTGCCCATCCTTTAAAAGGGACGGTGTTTAACTCATATCAAGCACCCAGCAAGATAAATACCACATACCGCTTCACTGAACTGAGACAGGAATAAAGCACCATGCTTGTGTTTGAGAGTGTCCTGATACAGCGCGGGAATGAGATCGCCACACTTGCTTGAATACAGAGCTGCGAGTATATAGCACGCCCCACGCCCTTTCCTGGTTTATATGGCATTTTTGAAATAATCATTTTATTAATATTCATATTAGATTGTAATATTTCTCCTTAAAGTTCCTTTTTCCTCTACTAACTTGAGACATTCTAAGCTGTTCGGGTGCAATATTCCAGTTACCATCATCTTTGTAATAGCAATGCCTGGCTTAGTAATATATAAGGAAAGCAATTGTAGATGTGTGTGTGTGTGTGCGTGGCTGTGTGTGCACCATGTGTGCATAAGAGTGGAGTGGAAGGTTAGCCTCAACGTTGCTACAGCAGCCGTCAGTCTAATAGGATAAAGGCTTCTGCTCTGCTCTTTAACTTATGGCTTGGCATTGTACAAGTCACTTGCCATGAGTTGTTTTGACATCAAATATAGCTTATCACAACCTTTAATTTCCCTTTCCACATGTCTTTAATAACTGAACTGTAGGGAGCCAACCCGCACAACCTGTGAGTGTCCTCTGCTGGGCGGTGATGAGAGAATGAAGAAAATATAGACAATAGAAATAGAGTAGAATTTACAGAGTGGGCGCAGGGCGTCAATGCCCTTTATGTGAAAGACAGCAGCGAGCCTGAACTCCAGATACACTCCATTTTTATTACTTTTTTTGAGCAATAAATGGGTGTTTATGACAATAATAATATGTCATCTTTATAGTTTCTCATGTCCTAATTTTTCATTATTCACCCATTTATCTTTTAGTTAGTTTTATTATTTTTATAAATATTTATCAATCACTAACAAAATTATAAAAAACAAAGAAAAAGGGAACATGGGCTTTAGAGTTATATGCCAGCCAATTAATCTTTTACATTCCTTATCTCAAGAGCCAGAGAGAAAAAAAATTAAATACTCTTATCTCACTCCCGCAAAAGCTAGTCTTTCTTGTTCAATTAGCCATCTATACGTATTGTCCTAGTTAGTCTTAAAATGACTTCCCAAGCCTTTTCAGGCCCAGTCAAGCCCTTATGGACCTTTTCTCTGGGATCTTCCCTGACTTCAGCCAGGCCTTTGCAGGCCTTTTTCCTAAAGTCCTTTGATGTTCATGTCAAACTGTCTCATAAAGTCCCCAGTATATGTTCTCGTAGAGACTCATGTCCTCTCCCATTATCCTATATATCTAATCTTAATCAGAAAACTTTTCTACAATTATTTTATTGTTATATCAGTCTAACTCTATTGTCATGATCACAACTTCCCTAATATTCACCCACACTGTAATACTTCACAGAAGCTATGGCAAGCAATTTTTCTGTTTTCCAGAACAAAACATAGACTAAATTTTCAGTGATATATAATATTAATATCTCCTACCCTAGTGTGTAAGGGTCCTGACTTTAAGAAGCTGTACTTGTCAAAAAAAAAGAGGGGGGATATAGATGATCAAATGTTGGAGTTACTCTTCTAGCTAATCTGCTTTGCAAATGTCCCTATATTACATTAACAACACAAGCTTAGAGTTTTGTATGCCCGTTTGTTAGTCTACTTGGGCAGGTATAACAAAATACCACAGACTGCGTGGCTACCAGTAGACATTCCCATCTCACAGCACTGGGGAGGAGTCCACATCCAGGTGCTGGTGGATTCCTTCCTGGTGAGGCCAGCTTCCTGGCTTGCTCATGGTTGCCTTCTTCCTTGTCCTCACGTGCATGAGAAAGAGGACTCTGGCAGGTCCATGTCTTTCTCTACTTTTAAAAGCCCTAATTCTACCATGAAGGCTCCACCCACCTTGGCCTCATTCACACCTAATTTCTTCCAAATTGCTCTACCTCCAAATACTATCACATTGGTGGTTAGGGCTTCAACATACAAATTTGGGGAAGAGAAAAACATTCAGTCCTTAACAACTCCCAACTATAGCACAAGAATATGAGGAAAGGCAGGGGAGGGGAGGGAAAGGGTGAGGTCGGGGTGGAGGGAGGGTAATTGGTGGGGCCACACCTATGGTGCATCTTAGAAGGGTACAGGCGAACCTTACTAAATGCAGAATACAAATATCTTCATATAATAACTGAGAAAATGCCAGGAAGGCTATGTTAATCAGTTTGATGAAAATAGTTCAGATTGTATATGAAACCAGCACATTGTACTCCTTTATTGCACTAATGTACACAGCTATGATTTAATAATAAAGACAATAAAAAATAAAAATAAATAAAAATAGATA
>CAUYON010158711.1:0-15852 GCA_963573935.1 Arctocebus calabarensis | reverse complement strand
GTTCCACATTTGTCACTGCTAGTCATAACAAGTGATGCAAGTGTGCATCAGTTAGTCTAGATTTGGTTGGAGATTTCAGATGTTTCATTCTGGAAAAAGCCTGTTCACAGACATAAGTGCTGCCAAAGATGGTTGCCATTTTGAGTGCATGGTTCCTGAGATTAGGATATGTCTCAGAGGGGAGAGATGCATAGAAATTAGGAAGGCTGCTTAACTTGAATGTGTCTTTCAGAGAGTCACAATTCTACAGTTCAGCTAGTTCCATTTGGTAAATTATATCCACATTTTCTTTCTTTCTTTTTTTAAATTTCAAGATACTTTATTTTTTTGTAGAGACAGAGTCTCACTTTACCACCCTGGGTAGAGTGCCGTGGCGTCACACTGCTTACAGCAACCTCCAGCTCTTGGGCTTAAGCAATTCTCTTGCCTCAGCCTCCCTAGTAGCTGGGACTACAGGCGCCCGCCACAGCACCCGGCTATTTTTTTTTTTTTTTTTTCTTTGCAGTTCGGCCGAGGCCGGGCTTGAACCCGCCACCTTCGGTATATGGGGCCGGCGCCCTGCTCGCTGAGCCACAGGAGCCGCCCAATAATTTTTTAAATAAGTAAAATTTTCATGCTGATTAAAGAAAATATGTTCCTTTCCAGGCCTAGAGACTTTCAATGGACTTAACTCCAACTCACCCTTCAGAAGTCTCAGGCTAAATAATTACTCCTTCCAGAAAACCTTTCCATGCCTAAGACAGTTAAATCTCCTCCATCATGCGCTCATAGGATCCTGTCCATCTATCTCATAAACAGCCACCACACATGGAATTACAATTCAGTGTTGTTTTTCCCTTAGACAGTAAGATATCTGAAGGACAGAAAGAATTACTCTGTGACCTGAGCACTTGTTGAAGAAATAAATAAGCTTCACAGACAGGATCAAGTTTAAACCTTCCTCCGTCTCCTTAGACAACCCTCATTCCTTCCAAGGAGGGGAAACTTCAGTCTTTTTTTTTTTTTTTTTTTTTTTTTGAGACAGAGCCTCAAGTTGTAACCCTGTCTCACAGCAACCCCCAATTCCTGGGCTCAAGCGAGTCTCCTGCCTCCGCCTCCCAAGTAGCTGGGACTACAGGCGCTCATCACAACGCCCAGCCATTTTTTGGTTGCAGTCGTCATTGTTGTTTGGTGGGCCCGGGCTGGATTCAAACCCACCAGCTCAGGTGTACGTGGCTGGCACCTTAGCCGCTTGAGCCACAGGCACCAAGCCAGAAACTTCAGTCTTAATCATGCTGAATTTGCAATACTAACAGAAAATTCAAGTGGAGATGGCCATCAGTCCTCTACTAATGCCAAGGTAAAACAGATAAATTAAGAAGTCTTCAGGTGGCGCCTGTGGCTCAAAGGAGTAGGGTGCTGGCCCCATATGTCAAAAGTAGTGGGTTCAAACCCAGCCCCGGCCAAAAAGTGCAAAAAACAAACAAACAAGTCTTTAATAAATCTTAATAGCTGAGGTCATGATTGTTGTTACTACTACTATTGTTATACAGTTACGACTAATATTTATTGAGCACAGATTATCTACTGAATGTTTCTTTCTTTTTTTTTTTTTTTATTGGCCTCAATAGAGTTCTGTGGCATCACAGCTCACAGCAACCTCCAACTCCTGGGCTTAGGAGATTCTCTTGCCTCAGCCTCCCAAATACCTGGGACTATAGGAGCCCACCACAATGCTCGGCTACTTTTTGTTGCAGTTCGGCTGGGGCTGGGTTTGAACCTGCCACCCTTGGTATATGGAGCTGGAGCCCTACTCACTGTAACAAAAAATAGCTGGGTGTTGGGGCAGGTACCTGTAGTCCCAGCTACCTGGAAGGCTGAGGCAAGAGAATTTCCTAAGCCCAAGACCTGGAGGCTGCTGTGAGCTGTAACGCCCTCGCACTCTGCTAAGGTGACAAAGTGAGACTCTGTCTCAAAAAAAAAGAGTTAGAAGTTGCTGTGAGCTATGACACCACGGCACTCTACCAAGGGCGATAAAGTGAGACTGTCTCAAAACAAAAAAATAAATAAGTAAGTAAACAGTAGCACAAGAGTTTGAACACAGGCAAACCAACTTAACAAGCTGTGCTACCATAAGTGCATGAGAATACCCAGGGAGAAAAAGGAGACTAGAGCAAAAGGAGGAGACAAACCACAGACCAGAAAGGACAGCAGCATATACTGCAAAAGAAGAACCAACTTCGAAACTGGTGCTCAGGCCTGTAATACCAGCACTTGAGGCCAGCAGTTTGAGACCACCCCTGCCTGGGGAACACAGTGAGACCCTGTCTCTTAAAAAAAAAAAAAACAATATTCACACCCTTGCATAATTCTTTCCCCTTGAAGGTGGGATGAACCTAGTGACTTGCTTCAAACCAAAAGAATATAGCATAAAGAATGGGATGTCACTTCAATGATTAGGTTACAGGCGACTAGGACTTCAGTCATGCTAGCACAGCCTTTTTGGCTTGCATACTTTGTTGATGGAGAGGCTGACATGGCAAGGAACCGAAGTCCTCAGTCCAAGGACCCAGCAGGAACTGAACTCTGCCAATACCCAAGGGAGAGACCCTGGAAGCAGCTTTCCCATTCAAGCTTTCAGAGGAAAACACAGCCCCTGCCTGTTGTCCTGACTGCAGCCTTGTGAGAAACACTAAAGCAGAGGATGCAGCCAGCCTATACCCAGATTCCTGATTTACAGCATCACAAATCAAGTATCGCATCATAAATGTTGTTTTCAGCCTCTAAGTTACACAGCAACAGACAACTACAAGCTAAGAAGGAAAAGCTAGAAATATGGTATACCTATATCTGTTTTCACGTTCTTCCTACACACGTCTCTTTGGATAGTGATAAGTAGAAAATTAAGCACTGAGCTTTAGGAAGAACTATAGTTAGAAGTTGAGGGGAAAAAAAGAAAAGTCTGAAAAATATAAAGAAGAAAAATATATAGTTGATGGCCTCCCCACGCTGACCTAACTTTCATAGACCAGGCACCACATGTACGTATCAGCGCAGTAGGCCTATTTTTCATGTTGGCCACCTCTTGCTTACCAGTTGTTACAGTCCCTTGGGTGGTCAACTTACCGAGGTTCTGCTGTAATTGAAAGGCTGAGACCCAGGCTAGTAAATGAGTAGCCAGACATTTTAAAGGTGGGTGGTTAATAGTGCTACTGTGCTGTGAAAACATGGGAGAAGAGCAAAGAGATTTCAAGCCTGAAAGAGGGGAAAAAGGAAAGGAAAACAGAATGAATTTGTAAGTCAGAAGCACAAAGTGGGAAGACAGTTCCTATTAAGGAAACAGAGAGGGTGGGCCAGCTTCTGAGAAAAATGGCTTTAAATAATGTCAGAGGAAAGACTTAGTGAATAAAGAACATCTAAGAAAATTAAGGAGGGACTATCTAAAAAAGGAAAATTTAGGGCGCAGATAAGCTAATTAAAAAGCAATTTTTAATAGAATAAAAAATATGTAAATAAAAAATCAATACTCAATATATGCCATAGTAAAATAAAAATTAGAAAATAAATAAATAAAAAGCAATGTTCAATCTTTCGGCGGAGTAGTGCTAACAGATATCAGTGGAGACGCCACAGAAGGTAACATGTTTTGGAGACAGATGATGATTATGTGACAAATTGAACAATCAGGGCTTCTAGTCACCATTTATAAATAAGAGTTGAATATCAATATTAACGACAAAAAATTCAGATGATGCTCAAACTTTTAATTTTGCAAACTCCTACCTAGTCCTTTTCAATTTACTGGTCAGATTTGATATTTCTGGGCAGCACCTGTGGCTCAAAGGAGTAGGGTGCCAGCCCCATATACCAGACGTGGTGGGTTCAAACCCAGCCCCAGCCAAAAACCGAAAAAAAAAATTAACAGATTAGTTGAAATAATGACTAGCTGTCTAATGTGTGCATTTTTATAAACAATGTAGGAATAATTGTGAAACAGATTAGGTAATATAAATAGCATAAATGTTTATAAATAAACATTTCAAAAAAAAGATTTGATATTTCCTATTAATGCATAGAAAAATTAGTCTTAAACTTTAAAACTTTTAAAGTTTTTCAATCAAGATAAGATTGCAGCTTCCTAGGTCCTAGAGCTCATGTTTAAACCTTCAGGTTTTAATTTCAAATTTATTTATTTGAGATAGGGCCTTGCTTTGCTGCCTGAGCTGGAGTGAAGTGGCATCATCATAGCTCACTGCAACCTCCAACTCCTGGGATGAAGTGAGCCTCCTGCCTGACTACACATGCCCACCACTCCGACTAAGTTTTTTATTTTCCACAGAGACAAGGTCTTGCTATATTGCCCAGGCTGGTCTCAAATTACACTTCAGGTTTGCCAGGCGTTGTGGTGGGCGCCTGTACTCCCAGCTACTTGGGAGGCTAAGGCAAGAGAATTGCTTAAGCCCAAGAGTTTGAGGTTGCTGTGAGCCGTGATGCCACAGCACTCTACCGAGTGAGACTCTGTCTTAAAAATAAATAAAAAAATTACACTCCTAGCTTCAAGCAATCTTTCCACTTTGGTCTCTCAAAATGCTGTGATTACAGATGTGAGCCACCACTCCTGGCCAGGTTTTAATTTTTAAAAACCATTCCATATACAATAACCTAAAGTTTACTCATACTTTTGGGACCCTCCAATCACCTCAAGAGTAAAAAGCAAGCCTTCCTATGCTTAAAAGTCCTGGATACTACCTTCTAATTTTAATAGTTCTCAGCATTCAGTATTTGATAGTTGGTACGTTTATTTGTAATTCCAGTGCTGGGCTTCACGTCAAGGGATGAAGGGCTCATACATCTCTGATACCTTTGCAGACCATCAAGTTTGGTCCTTAAGCTGCCATTCACTTTCCCCTTCTTTACTTAATAGTTTAGGAAGCTATTACATAGCATTTCTATCTGTAAGTCAACGGAACCATTTGTGATATTTTGTCATCATTCCACCTCTTCCCAATTTTCTATAATAATTTTACTTTCAATAGCATGCTTAAATGAAGATGTTTTATTTCTGGTTTTATTTTGACATTAAATCTAAATCTATGCTTGCTCATGTCAAACCATTCCGCTTTCTCCAACATATCCCTAAATTGCAGATTCTATTTATTTCTTTTTTCAAAGATGCACAAGCCATCTTGAGTGAGTGGTTCGTGTAAGAAAGTACAGACACACAGTGCTGCAAAGTCTCCTACAGTGATGCTGGTAGGCAGCCCAGCGGTAGAGCTGATGAGAGCATATTGCAAAAAAACACCATAAAGCCTTTGGAGAAGCAACGATTGGGGTTGTAAGGTTTAACCAGTAGCAGCAAGAGCAGCCAATCTGAAGGAATGTGGAAAAGCAAAGCATAAAACTTTTTTCCTGTGGTTTTGGCTGGGAATTAAGTGCCAGTAAGCTACTATACATGGAAACTCTGAAAAGGTGGGGTGAGAGAAGAAAAGAGGACGCGTTAAGGCAAGATAAGATAATCATTTCCTTCCGATTGCTCAAGCCCAAAACCTAGAAGTCATTCACAACTCTTCCTTTCTCTCATATCTCACATCTAATCCGTCAGAAAATCTCATGGATTCTGTATTCAAAATATATCCAGGCTCGGCACCTGCAAGTAGCTCAAGCAGCTAAAGTGCCAGCCACATACACCAGAGCTGGAGGGTTCAAATCCAGCCAGGGCCTGCCAAACAACAATGACAACTACAACCAAAAAACAGCCGGGTGCTGTGGCGGGTGCCTATAGTCCCAGCTACTTGGGAGGCTGAGGCAAGAGAATTGCTTAAGCCCAGGAGTTGGAGGTTGCTGTGAGCCGTGATGCCACAGCACTCTACCCAAGGTAACAGCTTGAGACTGTCTCAAAAAAAAAAAAAAAAAAAAAAAAAATATATATATATATATATGCATATATACACACACATATATATGTATACTGATATATATATTATATACACATATACATAGACAGAATTCAACTAGCTTCTCACAACCTCCATATCTATTACTCTAATTTGAGTCTTCATCATCTAGTTTGCAGGGTATTCTAAGAATGTCTGGGGCCAGGTGCAGTGGTTCACGCCTGTAATCCTAGCACTCTGGGAGGCCGGGGTGGGAAGACTGCCTAAGTTCATGGGTTCAAGATCAGCCTAAGCGAGAACAAGACCCTGTCTCTAAAAATAGCTAAGCATTGTGATGGGAGCCTGTAGTCCCAGCTCCTTGGGGAGGCTGAGGCAAGAGAATTGCTTGAGCCTAAGAATTTGAAGTTGCTATGAGCTCTGATGCCAAGGCACTCTACCAAAGGCGACAAAGTAAACTCTCAAAAAAAAAAACGAATTTCCTGACTAGTATTTCTGCTTCTACAAACCCTTCTCCTCAGGTCTACTGCCATACAGCACTCATAAACATCTTTTAAAACAAACTCTCCAATGGCCTTCCAAATCACTCACAATAAAACTCAAGAGTCCTTGGTATGGCTTCCAAGGCAAAACTCTGCAAACACTGATTTCATTTCCTATCCCCTTGATCACAGCTCCCTCCTTCATTCAGCTATCACCGTAGAGGCTTCCTTGCTGTTTTCTTGAACACACCAAGCACATTCCATGTCAGGACCTTTGTATTTGCTATTTAACACCTGCACTTGGAATATTCTTCTACATATACACATAACTGCCTCCCTCACTTCATTCAAGTTTCTGTTTAAATATTATCCCATTTTATCGATCCTATATAAAAGAGTAGTACCCTAGTCACTCTGTCCTTATCATTTTTATTTTTTGTCTTAACACATAGCACCTAACATGTCACATATTACTTATACTTGGTTACGGACTGACCTTCCCCACCCCCTCCCTCCTCTAGGGTGAATTCAAGTTCCATGAGAGTGAGGGCTTTTTCTTTGTTATTGTTGTTCAGGAATCCTTTCTAGCTCCTAGAATGGTGCATAAGATGAAGGGTACTCAGTTATTTGTTGAATTAACGAATGAAATTATTACCAAAACAGGATACCAAGAGCACATGTATTTTACTTTGGTAAGGAAATGAGATCTTAGACAATAAGAAAAAGGAGGATTCCAAACTCATGAAAATATTACCATGATCTTAACAAGCAAAGAGAGGCTACAGATACAGCCCAAGCTCTTCAGAGATAAAACTAGTTGTGCACTAGTTATGCAAAAATGTGATTATAAAGTATAAAACATTGCAATAAAAATGACAGAACAATTCAGAGTTTCGGCTAGGGAATAGGCATTAAAGAAACTTCTGTAAAGGAAGATCTGAGCTAACCATCTAACAATTCATTGGGTTTTTTTTGTTTTTTAGAATAGAAGAGTTTCAGTGGGAATAAAAGTCAAAGATAAACTATGAATATGGCTCAATAAATTATCTGAATGCCTTCATGTAATCATGGATAAAGTTCTAAGTATAAAAACAAGGCCACAGTGGAAAAGAGGCAGAAAGCAAGCTCAGGTGTGCTACAACATCCCTGAAAACCCTCCAAGAATGTGCTAGAATGAAAGGGAGATTGAAATAGACGGTGGAGCTTTAAAGGCCTAAAGTGAAAAATCAAAATAAAATAACTATGCTGACAATGTCAATCCAAAGGCACACCACAAGGGCATTAGGCTTCAGAAGACTTAGGAGAAGAACAAAGGGGAAAGGGGGGAAAGGGGGGAAAGGAAAACAGAATCAACATAAATACAGAAGTGAGAAGACAGTTCCTACTATGGAAACAAAAGCGAGTAGGGCTGCTTCAGAGAAACATGGCTTTAAATAGTATCAGAGGACAGTGATTAAAGAACATCTAAGGAAATTAGGGAGGGACTATCTAAAGGAAGAAAATTTAAACTGAAATGTCAGATAAGCCAAAGTGGAGAACGATAGAAATAAAAGGGAAAAAGGAAAGGAAGTCACAAATTTTCAAGCGTATCTTCAATAATGCATGAAATATACCAAAATAAATTAAGTAGGAACATGCAGTTTTACAAGAGATATATAATAAAGTTGCAGACACAGGGTAAATTCAATCAAATGCCTGTTGGTTTTGTCACTAACCAGCTCTATGACCTTGAACAAGTCACAAAACTTCTCTTAATTTTTCTATTAAAAAAAAAGTATATATGGGGGGAGAAGTAGTTTAGGTCAAAAAATGGGTGAGTGGGCTCAGCACCTGTGGGTCAAGCAGCTAAGGCGCCAGCCACGTACACCTGAGCTGGCAGGTTCGAATCCAGACCGGGCCCACCAAACAACAATGATGGCTGCAACCAAAAAATAGCTGGGCCTTGTGGCGGGCGCTTGCAGTCCCAGCTACTTGGGAGGCAGAGGCAGGAGACTCGCTTGAGCCCAGGAATTGGAGGTTGCTGTGAGCTGTGATGCCACAACACTCTATCCAGGGTGACAGCTTGTGGCGTCACAGCTCACAGCAACCTCCAACTACGGGGCTCAAGCGAGTCTCTTGCCTCCGCCTCCCAAGTAGCTGGGACTACAGGCGCCTGCCACAATGCCTGGCTATTTTATGGTTGTAGCCGTCATTGTTGTTTGGCGGGCCGGGCTGGATTCAAACCCGCCAGCTCCATGGCTGGCACCTTAGCCGCTTGAGCCACAGCTAAGCCTATGCTGTTTATCTTTGTCCTAGATGCCAAAATAAAGAGAATGGCAGAAAAGAGAAAATTAAATTTGGTTTGGTTATTTATTTACTTATTTCAGCTTAAACAACAGTTTATTCTCTCATAGTTCTAGAGCAGTGGTTCTCAACCTTCCTAATGCCACAACCCTTTTACACAGTTCCTGTAGTTCACGACCCACAGGTTGACCCACAGGTTGAGAACCGCTGCTCTAGAAGCTGGACGTCTGAGCTCAGGATGCCAGCATGGTCAGCTTCTGGGGAAGGTTCTTCCCGGGTCAGTTTTGTTTTTAATATCTAAGAGGACTGTCACCACATCTGTATGGTAGTGATAATAAAGCAGTAAAGTTTTCTTCATTGTATTTCCTCTAAAAGCCGTGATTAGTCAGAGCTAACCAATTAACTATAGTGACAGTGAAAAAAATCTTAGTATCGGCTTGGCGCCTGTGACTCAACGATCTAAGGTACCAGCCACGTAATCCTGATGTGGTGGGTTCGAATCCAGCCCGGGCCTGCCAAACAACGACGGCTACAACAACAACAACAACAACAAAAAAGGCCGGGCGTTGTGGTGGGCACCTGTAGTCCCAGCTACTTGGGAGGCTGAGGCAGGAGACTCGCTTGAGGCCAGGAATTGGAGGTTGCTGTGAGCTGTGATGCCACAGCGCTCTATCCAGGGTGACAGCTTGAGGCTCTCTCTCTCAAAAAAAAAAAAAAAATCTTAGTACTATCATCTACTGCTTACTAGTCTCAACCTATTTTATTACTCCTCTTCTTTAATTACATTTTAACTTAAACAAATGAAGTTGTAGATTAATTTCCAAAAAACATTATGTGTATAACACTAGTCTTTTTATTTCAATGGGCAATTTTTTTTCCATCAGAGTGGCTAGGAAATTCCAACATTTTCCCATGCGCCTCACTCCCATGCTTGGCCCCCAAGTCGAGGCACACTTGTGGAAACAGCACATGGTTCCTTTCTACTGGATACCACTGTCAGTCTTCTTGATGAAAAAAAAAGGTGTGACCTTCTCAAAGGGTAATTTAAGGGCAAAAAGGGGAAAATCTCAAAAAGAAGAACAGAGAAAGTGGAAACCAGAGCACAGTTACATCAGTGGCTACAATTATGTTTCTGTTTTTCTGCTGTATTACTTCATCCTTCCCTTGTGGTTCCTTTTTAAAAGTAGTTGGATAAACAGTGGCCAGATGAGCAAGTCTGAAGAAGCAACTCCAGAGAAACCAAAGCCTGTACTGAATAAGCCAAAGCCAATCATGTCATATAGGTATAGATGGATATCATATTGGGAGATAATCTATCAGGCTCTGAGATAAATACACAAAGAACATGAAATACAAATAATGTAAATAAAAATAGCGTAAGATCTTTAGTCAAAACTCTGTATTTGAGTCCTAGTATGCTGCAGAATCAACAAGTAAACTGACTTGCATGAGTCATATTTTTCTAATCTATAATATATGTCATATACTAATATAATCTATACACCAACAACCTACCTACTACGGTCAAAGTCAAAATGAGAAAAATACTACCCCTTTGAGGCAAGTAACTTTTAAAATCAGTGTGTAATGAAAAATTAAAAAATTCTTACTTTTAAGAAAGGCTCCCTCTGCAATCACTATAACCCTATTCTCATACTTGTTAAGAGTTATACTGACATGAGCACGATTCGGGTGGATAAGTACAAAGTGGCTTTGAAACCACTATCTAAATAAACATTGCACAGTCATTATCCAGTCACCTAATAAAAAAAATTTATATAGTCCAACCATGGAGTATGATTATTCATATAAAAAGAAAATGCCATTCACCCACTATCAACGAAATAGATAGAAAATTGTAGTTCCAGTAGTGCGCTAGGTAATCTACATCTTCTCTCCTGATATCCTGCCTACCTATAATCTAATGTAATAGAACAAGCAGGAGCCTGATGTCTGAATGACCTAAGTTTAAACAGTATCTAAGTATTCAAGTTTCAGGCCAACTCTGAGCTGAAATTTCCTTAAATTAGAATAATGCTACTTATTTTATAGGATTAAAATTAAGGCAATCATGACTTTACTGAGCTTAATCTGGTGTCTAGCAGGCACACTGTGGCTGCACAATTTTTATTGCTTTTTCATTCCTCTCAAGCAAGCACCTTTGTTTTTTTAGGACTACTTAAATTACACGTTCAAACATGATTACCAAGAAACTCTTTTAGCCAAGAAAGGAATTCCCTAAGCTCATTCATAGAACCTAAAATTGTTCTAAAATTAATATAAGCACAAGATCAAGTCCAAAGAGTTTAAAATCCATCCTTCCTTCAGCTAGCCCCTTATTACATGACAGGTACAGGTAAGAGAATTAAAATCCCAAATAGTGTTTCCGTGAGCCACTCGGACTCCTGAGGGAGGAGGTAGCTGTTTTCTAACAGCATCCTCAGGAGAAGTGACTTCTCCAAAAGCCAGCCTTGTGCTGTCCTTTCCCTGAGAAGGACAGGTGAAAACAGGAGCACAGAGAAAAGCTTCAGCTTAACTTGGAAAACTAAATTAACTAAGGAAAACAGATCAATTTTGGTCATCTTCTTCATGACTCCAACTTAAGCTTCTGCCAACTGTACATTGTGGTCAATCTTCATAGCCCCCAGTCCCTCAAATTCATTTCTTTCCTGCTCTAGAGTTCACAACTATGTTCAGACGATTTGATCCATGGGGACAAAGGGTTTTAAAAATATATACGTAAGTGAGAATCTCATGAAAGCCCGAGGCTAATCCTCTTTTTCCTTCCATTTTAATATTATGCAACTGTTCATTTTGTTTGAGAATACACGATATTAAGACATGTGCCTTCGTCCAGCAATGAATTGGCAATACATAAATTAGACTCTATACTGTATTTTTCTCCACTTTCTTCATTGCCTATGCTCAGTCTTTCAAGCAGCCTGAGGGGCAAATGATTGTGAAAATAGGTGGTCTGACACGTATACCCACACAAAAGAACTACTGAGAAGAGTCAATGTGTACAAACATCTCCCAAGATAATCTCTCAAAACTGACAAAATCAGACACAGATTAATGGTGGCGGAGGGTGGAAAAGGGTGGCCTTGGAGGAGCCAAATACAAGAAAAAAATTAAGATCTGGGAAGTAAAATAAAAGAACTGCAATAGAGTATTAAGGAGAAAAGAGTCTATTGTTTACCGTATTGAGGTAAGAAAGAGGGAACAGACTGGCTTAGAGAAAAATTACAACACTAAAGAGAAAACAAAAGACCAAACTGAGACTTTAAATGAGTCCTCCTGCTCCAATTTTTTTTGGGGGGTGGAGGGGAGCAGGAAGCTACAAAACAGTTATTTTTCAGCAGAAGGATTACATTTACAAAGCAAATAAAGGAAACCTGTGCTAAAAATGCAACCTACCTACACTAGGAGATAAAAAACGGAAATACTTCTTTCCCGGTTTTGCAGTGGGTTCAAAACAGTAGGAACCGGGAGAGGGGTAACAGCTACGAGAGGGGGAGGGGAGCAGCCTAGCTCTTCCTGAACACAGTGAGAACTTGCACTCAAGTCTAATTTCACATTTACCGTTTGGTGGTCAGCTGGCAGATTCTTAACTAAATACACAGCATCTGACTGTAAATCAGAATGTGATGAGTGATTCAATCAGGGAATTTAAGAGCTTATGCAAACACCAGGCAGAGGCAGAAGCCGCGACTAGGCTTGGGTGGTACCCTAACATCCCCCAGTGGGCGGCTACAGCTCCAAAAAGGTCTGAATTGTGCCCAACAGTGGAGTGAAAGAAAGAAAACAGTAAAGCTAAATGGAGAGGTAGTGCCTAAGTGTAGCCGGAAAAGCATGCAATTAGCGGGAGAAGTTTGCGAAACAGGCAGCAAGTGGGACACGGTGGACAGAGAAGGGGGGCTAACTGGATAAACACCTACCTACGGATTATATCCGTTTTCTGTACCGGGTGTTACCCAAGAAGCAATCGCTTCACACAGAGGCCTCCTGCTCCTCCCCCTAAGCAGCTCGAGTCACAGAGGAGGCTGCCCGCCGCGCAGGGACGTCCAGCGCGAGCCCCCGGCGCACACTTACTTTCGTCCGGCCATTGATTTTGTAGTTGCCCAGCTTCCCGTTACAGTGGCGGATCAGGTCGTCCATGCTGCTCATGAGCAGCCCGATGGTCTCACAGCCGGGCTCCTTGCCCTCGATCCAGGTGATCTTATCGCCCCGGATGTCCTTGGACGAGTCGCTCTTCTGGCTGACCAGCTGCCCGTCCGTGAACTTGCCGGTGTCGTGCAGCGCGCGCACCTCGTCGCCGATCTGCTGGCCCGTGTCCTTGCCCAGGAAGTCGTCCACCACGCAGATGCCGTGCTTGTTCATGCAGGGCACGATGTACTCGAGCGCCAGCTTCAGCGCCGGCAGGGGCTTCGTCTGCCCGTTGGGCCGCAGCCCGTCGCCGGGCGCGTAGCTCGGGGGGCACAGGTTCGCCTTCTCCTGACACGGCGGCGGCTCCTCCTTCGCGGGCTCCGCCTCGGCCGCCGCCGTCGGGCCCTGGCCGCCCGCGGGCTTGGCCTTCGCCTTGGCCGCGTCCCGGGCGGCGGGCGCGGCCGCCTTCTTGGCCTCCCGGGCCCCGGGCCTGGGCGGCGGCGCGGGGCCGGAGTGCGGGTGCGGGCCCGCTGCGTGCCCGCCCTCGCCGCCCTGGCACACGAGCTTGTGCTTCTTCCAGTCCTGGCGCTGGTGCTCCTTGCAGCAGTAGAAGGAGCTGCGGCAGCGACTGCAGCGCAGCAGGTTCTCCATCTTCCCGCACAGCTCGCAGTACTGCCGGTCCCGCTCGCTCGGGCTCGGGCCGCCGGGCCCGCCGCTGTCATTGGCCATGGCGGCGGCGGCCCAGCAGGCGCGGCAGCGGCCGGACGGCCTGGCCCGGAGCCGGACAGCGGGCGTCCAGAGACGGGCGGCTACTGAGCCATGCAGCCGCCACCCCTCGCCTCAGGGAGGCCGGCGCCCCGCGCCCTCGGCCGGCCGCTTCCTCGTCCCCGGGCCCCGCACGGCGGTGGCGGCGGCGGCGGCCGCCTCAGCGCTTCATGCCTCCGCGGGCCGGGGGAGCGCGGCCTGCTCGGCGAACGGCGACCTCCGCTCGGCGCGGGAGGCCGGCCGCCCCCTCGGCGTCGCGGGCGGCCCGGCCCAGGCTGCGGAGAAGCGCAGGGCGTGCGGGCGCCACTCGCTCTGCGCGCTCTGCACGTACACACGGCCCCGCGGCGACCCGGGCTGGCGGCGCGCGAGGGCGGAGGGGTTGGGGGCGGGCCGAGGGGAGGGCCGAGGGGCGGCGGCCGCGCACACGTCCCGGCGCCGCCTCCGCTCGCCGCGCTCGGCCTCGGGCAGGGCCGTCCTCCGGGCCCCTGGCCGGCTCCGCCCCGACGCCGCCACCCGCTGCAGCCCGCGCGCCCGGTGCCGACACCTGCTGCAGGGGCGCGGGGCGCGGGGCGCGGCTGCTGCCACCGCCCTCTGCGCAGGAGGAAACGGAAATTCAGAGCGGTGGAGTGACTTGCCCGCGCTCCCGCAGCACTGGGACTGGGTGCAGGAGCCTGTCGGAGTCCGAGGCTCTTTTCCCTTTACGCCCTGCAGCCTTCCTATCCAAAAGGCCCAAAGTGGTTAAAAACAAAAATTAGTGACGTATTGCTGAGGTGCTAAACCAAGTCCCTGAAATTTGAAGGCTTGTGAAAGAAAAATTGCGGTATTTTTAAACCCTGTGAAATCCGAGCGAGTTCAAAACCGCATGAAGACATGCTTGGCCACCGAGCCGTGTGATCAGTGCACATTCCGATATCCACTCTCAGGCGCGCACATTCATGCTGCTGCTCACCACCTCACGGCCTTCACATTTGGAAGGCCTGTTCTTCCTAGAATCTGCTACTCTGATGAATACTAAAAACCTTACCAGAAATAAGCCGAGAGTGTTCCCGCCTGACATTCGTCTTACGAATAAAAAGGCCTGTGATTTAGACTTTCAGAATCTTTATCGAACACCTAATGTGGAAACTGCTGTGCTGCACCTGTGTGTGTATTATCTGAACGGGCTGCAGCAGTCCTTGAGAATAACCTCCCAGACTAATAAGAACCGCAAATGTGTGTCAAAAAATGAATGTGAATAATTATTATAAACCACTTTGCAGCAAAAAAAATTTTAAGAACTAGCTTGGTGATAGATCCCTCAAATACTGACTTGATCATTACACATTCTATGCATGTAACACTCATGCGTCCTCCATAAATATGTAAATTATTGTATACCGATAAAAAGGAAAAAAAATTAACTTAAAATTTACAAAACAGAGCTTGAATCCAAAACTATAAAAGCTCTATGTCTTTTATGCAGAATTTAAAACTGTCATAAAATTGGGCCACATGCATAAATAACATTCTGAGCGTCCCATCTGGTCTGTAATTCCAATTAGCTTGCCATTTGGGAAATTGAGAAGTATACTTGGAGCTTCAAATTCCAAGCTAACCTAAAAATTGAACTTTCTGTAAAGAGTTAACACCTTTATCTTTCTCAAATATATATCCTACTTTCCCAGGACTTTTTTTTTTACTATAGTGAAATGTCATTGTTGTAGATGTTACTAATTAGGCTGCTCAACAAAAGTATTGACAGCATACTGTCCTTGGCAGACAAATCAATTAGTCATACTCACTCAGAGACACGTACTCTGTGTAAGAGGCAGCTTTGTAAATAAATAATGACTATCCATAGTTTGGAAATGAATGAATGGGGTAGGATGGGAACACAGAAAACGGAATTGCTATGTCTGCCTTTTGCACTAATTAGATTCCAAGCAAATTAATTAAATTAATTTTTAAATTATTAAAAATATAAAGACTTCCAAAAATACTAAAGCAAACTTTAAAAGCTTTTTCTTTTTTTTTTTTTTTTTTTTTGTAGAGAAAGAGTCTCACTTTATCGCCCTCGGTAGAGTGCTGTGGCGTCACACAGCTCACAGCAACCTCTAACTCCTGGGCTTAGGCAATTCTCTTGCCTCAGCCTCCCAAGTAGCTGGGACTACAGGTGCCCGCCACACCGCCCAGCCATTTTTTTTGTTATTTTATGTATTTATTTATTTATTGCAGTTTTTGGCCAGGGCTGGGATTGAACCCATCACCTCCAGCATATGGGGCCAGCGCCTTTGAGCCACAGGTGCTGCCCTATTTTTTTGTTTTGC
>CAUYON010158706.1:0-11739 GCA_963573935.1 Arctocebus calabarensis | reverse complement strand
CTGGATTCTGCCTAGATGGCTATAGGGGCATTTTGAGGGGACTCTCTTGTCTGAGCTATCCTTGTGAAAGATTTCGCACCATGGCATTCAGCAGCTCAGCCCTGGATCAGCAGGAGATGTTCCCTGGGGGCTGTGGTGGCCATAGGACTGTCCTGCCTTCTTGCCTCTATTGGAGTTGGTTAGACAGCGAGGACCCTCTGGGACTGCCCGGGGATGGAGACCTTTATCTTTCCCTTGCCCAAGCCTCAGCCACCCCCACCCCCTAGGCCAAGGCTCCTGCCCCTCACACAAGTGCCCTCATCTAGGCTAGGTGGAGCTGTCCCCAGGGTGCTGCATCCCAGCCACAGTCCCCTCTGACTCCCCTCCCTGAGTGTTCCCTCAGTGGCTCCATCCTCCCTCCCAAGCTCCTGTGGTTTGAGCCTGACCCTGGCTCAAGTGCCCCAGCCTTTCTCCCCGTCCACCCTGAGGCCTCCATCCTGTTCTCATTATGACACTGGAGCCTGCAAACTGCTTCTCCCATGAATGCCCTTAGATTCTTGGGGTGTTTTCTGCTAGCTCAGGTGTTTTCTTCCAATTCTTCCTAAGTTGGGGCTGGGGAATCCAGTTCCGAGTTGGACTCGTAGCCCCACTCTGTCCCACCTGCTCTGGAGAACAGGCCCTATCTGCATCCGGGGCCTCCCACATTGGTAATGGATTGGCCCCATGAACCACCTTCGCAGGGTCCTTTACCTGCAGAGACCAGGTGTCAGATGTTAGAGGTAACCATTCTGAGCTCACATCATCACTGTTTTCCCTTCCCTACACCTGTGAGTCACCCTTCAGACCTGCTCTCTGGCCTAGCTGTTCTGGAGCTCAGCTGTGTCTTGTGCCTCAGGTCCCCACTTCTCAGGAAGAGGTACTTTCTGCCTTCCTCATCACTACCGTCTGGAGGGTTTCATGGCCTGCCCTCCCAGTCCCAACCGCCAGGTGAGGTCTGGGCAGCCTCTACAGCCTGGGGGGCTTCTTCTCTTTCCCTAGGCCTGGAGCCCCAGCCTGTGGTCCCTGTTCTCTCTCGTCAGGGCCAAGTCTGCTACTCCTATTCCTGCCCAGCCTTGCCTCCTCATGTAAACTGGAGGCCCCCACCCCAAATCTCCCCTTATTGGCCTCTAAAATAGCACTCACCTGCATGGGCGACGGTGGGCATCTTAGGTCCTCATGATTCTTGCCAAACTAAGCAAGATCGTGTGCGAAGGAGTTTCTGGTAACAGCAGTGGAGACATGGGGACATAGGGACGTAAGCAGCTGTAGCTTCTCAATCCTCATCCCCAATGTTCCTGCCTCCACTTTTTCCAGCCTCCTCCTCCAACAACTTCCCTTCCCCTACCACGTAGCTACATTGCCAGGTCCAAGAGAGAAAACTCACCCACTTGCTCCCCCTTCTCACTGACTTCCACAGCAATATTTATGGCCCAGCTCTATTTGCTAGGCATAATAGCTGTAAGTTTATAAACTTCAGACTGGGTTCTATCATAGAAAATAGAATTCTCTATAGCTAATTTAAGCGGGAAAGGATTTTCAAGAGGAGACCAAGTGGTGGGCAGAACTGCTGGGAAGGTCAAAGGCCAAACTCAAGAGTGTGCTTCAAGGACTGATTTTCAAAGTAACAGGGCAGAATTGGGCCACCAAGGAAGCTGATGCCCCTTGGTCCTATGGTAGGGCAGGGACGATGTCTGCAGAAAAAAAAGCATTGCACCTGCCACATTGCCTCCCAAACCTCTCAGAAGAATTTCTTATCTGCAGAGCCCAAACCACATCTGATCCTCAGCTTCAAGAAGGACTTGGCAGGGTCATTTTTAGCTTTCCAGTCTCCTGGGCACCACAGGCCCCTGCAGGAGGCAGGCTGGCTCTGTACATCCAGTTCATAGGCTAGGGTGTGTCTAAATCCCACAGTGGTCCCGTGCAGTGGGAGCTATTCTACATTTTGGGGAACAGGATCACAGACAGAAATTTCCCTGCACTGGTACTCGCCCAGAGCAGGGCTAGGACAGAGTCCCAACCTGGTTTATCCTCCAACTTTGCTTGTGGCTTTAGATTGTTTTTTCTGGATGCTCCCTCAGCCAGGGTCAAAAGACCTGAGTCCCAGATTGGGCATTATAGAATGTCCCAACCTGTAGACCAGCAGAGAGCCGAGGGACACCAGGGCCTGGGATGGCCTTCTCTGACCCTGCCCCCTGATTCTTGCTGCTAAAATTCTGGTTACTTCTAAGACATCTGCTCCAAACCCCTCATTTAAAGATGCAAAGAATGAGCCCAGAAAGACAGGGTCTGGTGAGAGAGCCTCCCCCAGGTCATAAGGAGCACGACCCAGGAGGATAGAAATGAGGCCTTTGATTATGCCCCAGAGATGGGTGGGGGAGGAGGCAAATGGGGCCAGGGTCTAGAGGGGCCTGCTCTGACCCTCCCCTAGCCCCCAGCTGCTCCCTATAGGGTAACCAGAGTGCAAGGTCCATGTGCATGCCCAGACTTGCACTTCTGGACCACATTCTAAACACTCAGGACCCCAGGATTTTCTGCCCAGTTGGCTCCAGATCAACTGGGCCTACCAAGGCCTGTCCTTCCCAAGCTGGACTGTACCACCTGTGTGGACACCCTAGGCATGAGAGATGACCAAGGAGTGCAGCCACCGCTGTGTGTGGGAGGTGTAGATAGAGCTTGGGTGGGTGGGTTGGGGTCTGTGTGGGTGCATGCCAGACCCTGTAAGTTGTGGGGCGGTGCTGGGGGCAAGAAGAAAAGAGAGTGTGCTATGGGTCAGGGATTAGGACCTCACTCTCCCTGGGCCACCACATTAGAGGTGGCCCTGACTTTGAAATTCAAACCTGCCATAGGTCATTGTGAAGGTAAATTTGTCAAGGCGGGAGGATGTCCTAATATATAACTTCTCAATATTTAGACATAAAACATTTGCGCTTCCCTTGTATTCTTGCCCAGGCCTTGCAAACATGAGGGGTGGGCCTGAGCTCAGGGGTAATGGAGCCTGTGGGTGGAAGCCAGGTAGTGTGGGAGGGGCCTGCTGTTTGGAGGAAAAGCCTCTGTAAGTGATGTCAGAAGGGAAAATGGTTTTGCTTTTTTGCATCTGGGTAGGAGCAGGGTGGGCATGGAGGCTGGTCACTGAGGGGGGAGTCGGGAGGGGAGATGATACAACTTGGGTGGGGCTGGTACTTATGTCTCCTGAGGGAGGAGGGATGCTGTCCCTGCTTCTGAGAGGAGGAGGAGGACAGGATGGAGAAAGGGGATGTTAGAAAGTTACTTTGCATTTGGGTGTGTCTTCCTTTTGCAGCTAAGTAAGAAACATTTTTTTCTTCTTCTGCTGTTCAGCAGAATCCTGCAGAGCAACTGCTTTCCCCCATTTCTCACTCTGGGGGTCCATCCACAAGCCTTGTCCTCTGTGTTGTCAGGGGCACCAGCCCTCTGGCACCTACAGTGGAAAAGCCTAAGGAGACATGGCCCCTATCTCCTGGGAACTTCCTGGATGGGCCATCCCTTAGCTATTGGTAAAGTTCCTTTCACCTTCTTCAGGTGAGGATTAAATGCTGGAATGTAACCCTTATAGACCATGAGGCCTCACGTGGCTCAGTCTCTGCAGTGAATCCATTCCAAAAAGCACAGCCCAATGTGCAAATAGCAATTAAAGAGAAATTCTGTGCTTCACTTTGCTCTCTTGAAGGACATCTGGATTGCACATAGCATTCATGGCAATCCTTTCGTAACCCTTTCTTTGCCCTGTTTGTTCATTTGTCTCCTTCTTGGAAGCTGCCCCAGTACCCTGCCCCTCTGGTGTTGCTGCTGTTAGCTCTAATTGCTACGGAGAAATGGGGAGGGTCTAAACATGTAAGTGGGCCCATTTTTCAGCCGCTTCTGGTCTAAGGAGCTTCCTGACTTTAGGATCTGTGGGTGGATGTCTCCCCACCAAAGCCCTGTTGCCAGTTGCCATTTAACTCCCCTTAGTCAGTTCCTGAGCTGTCCTGGGCCAGGCCTGATGGAGGTTGCTAAGGGCAGGGGTTGTAGGGGGACAGAGGTGAGTGGCCCATGGTGCTTGCCCTGGAGGACTTCACTTAGGGACAAAGCACCTACTGTGTGCTATCCATTGAAATGTCACCAATGCACCATGGGGTAGGCATCAGGCCATTGATCTTTGCCAGTGAGATAAACGTGGTTATTCTTACCTGCTGTGTGTGGACCAGGGAACTGAAGATGAACAAATGCTGATTAGCACAGGCAAGGCGGACTGCCTGACCCCTGACTCCCACAGCTCATGCCTCTGTGCCAGGTTTTGCTGTCCCTGGATCCACAAATCCAAGCCGAGACTTCCCAGACCAGGCTATGAGTGAAGGGCTGGGCTGACCATCAGGTTGACCCTGAGAAGGGAAGAAGGGTAGGATAGAGACCAGGCACTGAGTCTTGGGGGGCTCATTTGAACTCTAGTGCCTCAATTTTCAACTCTGTAAAATGGAGCGAGCTACACCTACCTCCCAAAGCTGTACGAGGCATTGAAAACCTGAGAGCCAAGAAGTCAAGAAGCATCTCCCAGGGGCCTGGCCAGGGAGGCAGCTCAGGGATGCTGGCTGGAAGGAGGCGGACACAGCCTCAGACAGAGCAGTGGAAGCACCCACTTCATCCAAAACAAAACAAACAAACAAAAAACAACAAAACCCGGCCCCACAGCAATAGTGCGAGCAGCTATGAGCTGGGAGAGAGAGAGAGGCACAGAGAACCTCCAAGAGAGATAAAAAGAATAGGAGCTATGGCAGTGGCCTGGTGAGGTGGGATTCGCTGCTGCTCATCCAGGGAGGTGAAGGCTCTGGAAATGAGTAGGCAGGGCAGAGGTGAGCCCTCTGCGTAGAAGTTTGGTGACTACGGCCTAACATCCTCTGGTCCTCTTGGAGATTTTTCTCCACCTACATCACATTAGGTCATGGAGACCTGGAAACTATATCTTCAATGCTTCTGAAGTTGATCCCCTGCAGGGCCTTATTCTGGGTCTCTCTCTTGGGTTTCTGCAACAGGTAGAGAAAGGCACAAAGGCACAAAAATGTCCACTTATCTACTCATGCATTTCTCCGAGTCCCCCAGGGCTTCACGTACCATCCATATGTTGATGACTCTCAGGTCCATGTCCACCTAAAATATTCCAGCAGCTCCCAAGTCTCCTGCTCCCTACCCAAGTGGCAGTTCCCAGGCGCGCAAGCCAAGAGGCTGGGTCATCCTTGCTGAGCCATTCTCTGACCTCCCCATGGCTGATGCTGCAGCACGTTGTAGGGACTTTCCCTTGAAAACCTGTCTCGAATCTGACTGTTTCTGTGTCCCTGCGGTCCAAGCCATGTTACCCTTTATTTGGGCAACTGTAGCAGCCTCCTAACTGGCCTATCTCAGTTCTGAGCCCTGGTTACTCTCTTTGAAGTGGCCAAAGGGCCCTTGGAGAGCACGCATGTGGGTGTACCCCCTCATCTGTTAAGCAATCTTCCAGCCTCCTCCAGCCAGGCTGGGAAGGCCCATCACCCACTCATGCGTCTGGACCATGACATCTACTGTTCTCTCTGCTGGAGGTTCCCACTGGACAGTCTATTGCTCTCCTTCCCTAACAGAACCCTCATTGTGTTTAGGAGACCCCTCCCCACCAACACACATCACCAGCCCTAGGGGAGAGGATGCAGGAGCTGGATTGGATTGAGCCAGTCGCGGGGTGTCCTACGTCCTTGCCAGTGATTGGTTTAGAAATGGCCATGTGACCCAGTTCCAATCGAGGACAGGGAACCTATTGGTGGCTTCTAGCAAAAGGGATGTCCTTGTTCTATCTAACAATTGGGATGGTGATGCTCGGTATCTTTGAAGTTTGAGAAGAAGCAGGGCCCTCTCTGCGCGCAAGGTTGACACACTGGGATGGCCAAGTGAAAACAGAACAAAGCTTGTATTTGAAGAAACAGTGAAGCTGAGGATCACCCTGGGTCTGAGTCTGCATGCCACTGCCTGCTTGCCTGAAGTGATGCCTCTTTTGCTTGAACTTGCTTGGGTAGGGTTTTTGTGTCACTTGCAGCCACAGGTAAATATATACCATCAACGTGTAACTTCTACTCCTGGAGATTGTGGTAGATTTGGGCTCAGGGTGGGGTCACAGAGTAACAAAGCTGCTCCCAGGGCTGATGCAGCCACGGGCCACATTAATAGAAGCATAGGATCCAGGCCAGGGGAGGTGAGGGTTCAATACTCTTCCATACTGTTCACACACCATCTAGGAAGGCTATAGTCCTTCAGGGCGATCATCCCAGGAGGGATCTTGACCCACCAGGGTCCATCTGCTGAGAACGATTTATTTAGAAGAGTTTGGAATCCCTTCACATACGGGACAAGTGAGAAAATGGGGCTTTGTAGCTTGGCAAAGAGAAGTCTCAGGGGAGGCCTCACTAGCCTCTTCAGATATGTGTGGGTTGCTGAATGCAGGAGAGACTGGAACGTTTGTGCAGCTTCAGATGACCAAGAGGAAGTCGATGGTAGTATAGGAGAGTTTGTTAACAACCTAGGGCACACTCGACTTACGTAGGCATCATTCTCATCCAGGAACTTGTTAAAGCACAAAGACCCAGGCCCTGTCTATTGATCAGCCAGGGCCTCTGAGTTCTTCACATTCCAGGGGATTCTGGAACATGCCAACATTTGGCACCCCCTGACTTAAAGGAAAGGAGCCAACATTGTGGGATACCCATCACAAGCTGGGTGCTAAGATGGGCTATCACTGTGTCTCCCACTTGATTTTGGCCCAAATCCTCAGAGCTAGAGCCAAGCGGTATTATAGATTGCATTGGGAAGTAGTGAGTTCCCCATAAGGAGCATGTTTAAAAATCAGTAAGAAAAGGATAATCAATGTAATAGAAAAAAAAAAAAAGAACATAAAGAGATAATTCTTAAGTGAAGAAATAAAAATGGCCAAGAAACCTATATAGAGATACTCCTCCACTCTGGCAGTGATCACAAGGTGTTCTCCAATATCCACCTTCCCTTCTTCCATAGGAGCAGAATCCTTGATTTTTGTCTGGGCATGTGATCTAGAATAAAGACATTCCCAGCCTCCCATCTAGGTGAGACCATGTGCTCAAGTTTGGGCTAATGAGAAGCAGCAGATACCAGGAACTTTCCTTAAAAGACATCTGGTAGTGTTTCTTTGTTTCCTTTTTCTTTATCCCTTCTTTCTTCCTGTCACTGGGAGATGAGATGGTTGGGGCTCCAGCAGCCATACTGGGCTATAAGGAGACTTTGGGACCAGAGTTCACACACAGCAAAGGAACAAGAGAAGGAGACTGGTCACTGATACCATAGAGTTGAAGTGACATGTCAGCTCTGGACTGCCATCCTATAGACTTTACTTAAGCAAAACATTTCTGGTTTAGGTCTCTGTTGTTTGTATCCAGGGCCGACTCCTAATGGAAAAAATGACAATAGAGAAATCCAAAATAAGACAACGAACTATCATTTTCACTCCTGAGATTGGTCAGAACTAAAAAGATGATTATAGCATTAAAGATGCATTAGAGACTGTGTAGTGCTGTGGTTATTGTCTCATCTGGCTTGGGTTTCTGCCCTGGACTTATCAGCCGTGGAAACGTAAAGCACGTAACCCTCTATGCCTCAGTTTTCTCACTAAGAAAAATGAATATAGAAAACAGTAGTGGTCCATGGAGTCATTATAAGAAACCAATGCTTAGAACAGTGCTTGGTACTGAGCATGCAATAAAGTGTCTGCTGTGGCTATTACTACTTAGCTAGCATATCTGATTTGGTGTGTGGGTGAGGCTGAAACATGTTTGCACTTGGTTGGAAGGAGTGTAAAATGTAGTCAGCCATCTCAGAGGGCTGATGCTATATCTAATAAAACATTAAAACTGCATACTTGACTCCTGCCAGCGTACCTCCTTCTAACCCAGCAACTCTGTCTAGGAACTTGAAACTCTTGGGGCCAGATGTAGTTCAGATTTAGGAAGGTAACCTGGCATGTGCCCTGTTCTGTGTCACTCTTCCATAGGGTCTTGGGGTGCCCCACGCTGCAGGACCCACTGTAGTGTTCACCTTAGTATAGTTCTGGGGAAAGAATGCCCCTTAGGGTGGGTAACCCTCAACTGTTAGGGCCTAGGGGCCATGGGTAAGTGCCCAGCAGCCTCCAGTCCCCCAGGGGAGCAGAACATGTTTCTTAGGAGGTCCCAGAAGAGTTACCTGCCCCCTCCCCCCCATCTCTGCAGTGACCTCCATAATGACCCTTGACTGGTTTCTTTGTGTCTCTGTCTCATTCCCACCAGCTCCAGCCTCCTGCTTCCAGGTATCACCTTCCAAATAAAACACCTGCCCCCAAGTCTTATCTCAGATTCTGCCTTTGGAAGACTCGGCCCAAGACAACCCCATAGTGAAACACATTAATATTTCTGCAGCAAGCTGCACACACATTCACAGGAAGTGGGATAAACAAAGACTCTAAATAGTCGCGCATCAATTTGGGTCAGGTTTGTTGCCAAAGAGGTAAAGAAAAAGAATATAATCCTTATAGCATTTGGAGCTCACAGACTGAATAAGGGACTGGTCTATATTCCCTGGCACACTAAGATGCGCCCTTTCTTGTTCACTGAGTGTGAGTAGAGACATTCCCATGGCCACAGACTGCATCCAGAAGATCCAAAGACATAGCTGAGGACACAGCAGTAGCCCAGATAGTGGGGGCCTCACCTTCAAGGAACTGACATTCAAGTCAGAAGAGAAGGTGCACAAACAAAGCGATGTGGCCTCTGGCAACACTTGAGAAGGAGGTCCCTAGGGTGGGGGCAGGATGTGCTTGTGGCCCATGTGAGACTGAGCAGGGATTTCTGTCACACGCAGCAGAAAGCCTCCCACTGCATGGCAATCAACATGTCCATCAGCATGGGAGGATTGACAGATCACCACACATTTGTTTTAACACTGACATATGTAAGGGTCCATTTTCCATATGTGGAAACTCAAGCATTCCCTGAATGAAAATATTTTGAAATAATTTAATTGTCTAAGATTTTAACTATTATACTTGATCTTAGCCAAAGGGCTGAGAAGTGATTTACTTTAAACATTGATGCTTTAAAAGGAGCTTTAGAGGGTACAGCTTTCTGTTATGTGCTTATAGTAAATATTTGTGAAAACACAGAATGTGTTAATAAATATAAAACATTTTTTCCCAAATAATTTTTCCCAGCCCAATTTTTTTTCTTTTTTTTCTTTTCTTTCTTTTTTTTTTTTTGTAATTGGTGTAAAACAACACAGGAAAGAGAACTTTGCCCTGGAAATAGGCTTTGTCTTCAAACTCCAACAGAATAAAAGCATTTTCTAATAAATGGAAATCTTGCTGTGGTTGACAAGTTCCTGATAAAAGTAGTTTATGGGAAAGTGATTTCTCTCTCAGTGGCAAGGCTTCAGAGGGAGAAATGAAAAGGGACACAGGAGCAATCAGAAATATGCAGCTCGACTTGGAAGTTAGGTCTTTGAGGGAAGAAAGTACCAAGAAGAGGTTTTACATATGGGTACGTGTGTGTGCCTGTGGGTTTTCTAGTTTACACGAGTTTAGGAAAGAGTGAGTGGTAGGCTTTCCTAGAGATCAATTTCAGGAGAACTCTGAGGAACCAGTTTGGCAGTGAATAGGCAATGATGAAGTGGGCTACAAGAGGGAAGAAGAAATTAACTTATTATCCTATTCTGGTAGAAACAGCCACTTAAATCTAGAATGTCTTGATGGGAAGGTGAGAGATGAGGCGCCTATAAATAGCACAATCACGTTGCATTTTTAATTTACTAGTCCCTGTTCTCTCTCTACGCCGGAAAATTAAATGGAGTTTTTGGTAAATAACTCTATCTCTTATATTTACCTCTTTTTGGCCCAGTCCCCAAATCGAATTCCCCCAAAGGGAATTTATGTGGGTGGGGGATGAGACTGAAGTGATTGTCTACTGTGCTAGATTTCAGCTGGAATTGTGCATCACAGTGACCTGGGGAAACTTTTTAAAAATTTAAATGTCTAGGTCAGGCAAGGTGGCTCATGCCTGTCATCCTAGCACTTTGGGTGGCCAAGTTAGGGAAGATTGCTTGGGACCAGCGTCAGTAAGAGTGAGACCCTGTCTCTACAAAAAACAGAAAAATTAGCTGGGCTTGGTGGCATACACTTGTTGCCTCAGCTACTCAGGAGGCTGAAGGAGGAGAATTGCTTGAGAGTTTGAGGTTTGAGGTTGCTGTGAGATATGTTGACGCATTGCACTCTAGTCTGGGTAACAGAGCAAGACTCTGTCTCAAAAAAAAAAAAAGGAAATCCACAAGTCCAGGCTCTTCCTTGAAAATTTTGATTCAGTAAACCTAATAAGGTCTGTATATAAGGGCATGTATGTATTTAAAAATATTTTCTCAGGCTCGGTGCCTGTGGCTCAATGGGCTAAGGCACCAGCCACGTACACCTGAGCTGGCGGGTTCGAATCCAGCCTAGGCCTGCCAAACAACAATGACGGCTGTAACCAAAAAATGGCCGGGCGTTGTGGCGGGCGCCTGTAGTCCCAGCTGCTTGGGAGGCAGAGGCAGGAGACTCGCTTGAGCCCAGGAATTGGAGGTTGCTGTGAGCTGTGATGCCACAGCACTCTCTCCAGGATGACAGCTTGAGGCTCTGTCTCAAAAAAAAATAATAATAATAAAAAATATTTTCTCAAAGCTGGGTGCAGTCACACTTTATTTCAAGGAGGATTACTTGAGCCCAGGAGTTCAAGTCCAGGCTGGGCAATATTGTGAGACCCTTTTTCTGTGTCTAATAACAACAAAAAATTTCCTCAAGATTCTGATACACTTCTGTTAAAGAACCATTGAACAGATACGTGTAATATATTAATTCCCATAGATCAAAAACTTAAGAAATGTCCAGAAGAGGCTGGGTGTGGTGGCTCATGCCTGTAATCCTAGCACTCTGGGTGGCTGAGGCAGGACGATTTCTTGAGCTCAGGAGTTTGAGACCAGCTGGAGCAAGATCAAGTCCCTGTCTCTACTAAAAAGAGAAAAACCAGCAAGGTGTTGTGGAGGGTGCCTGTAGCTCCAGCGACTTGGGAGGCTGAGGCAAGAGGATCTCTTATGCCCAAGAGTTTGAGATTACAGTGAGCTATGTTGGCACAGCACTCTGTTTAGAGTGAGACTCTGTCTAAGAAAAAAACGAAATCTCTAGAGGAATTGAAGTTTGATAATTGTTATTTCTTTAGGGGGGATTCTGGGGGTGAAATGGAAGGTCTACTTTTATTTATTTTTTGAGACAGAGTCTCACTATGTCACCCTGGGTAAAGTACCATGGCATCATAGCTCATAGCAACCTCAAACTCTTGGGCTTAAGTGATTCTGTTGCCTCAGCCTACTGAGTAGCTGGGACTACAGGCGCCTGCCACAACGCCCGGCTATTTTTTTTTTTTTTTTTTTGTAGTTGTCATTGTTGTTTGGCAGGCCCAGGCTGAGTTCGAACCCTCCACCTCCGGTGTATGTGGCTGGCGCCCTAGTCGCTGAGCTATAGACACTGAGCCCGATAATTGTTACTTCTTTTTTTTTTTTTTTTTTTTTTGTAGAGACAGAGTCTCACTTTATCGCCCTGGGTAGAGTGCCGTGGCGTCACACTGCTCACAGCAACCTCCAGCTCCTGGGCTTAGGCGATTCTCTTGCCTCAGCCTCCCGAGTAGCTGG
>CAUYON010158705.1:0-34663 GCA_963573935.1 Arctocebus calabarensis | reverse complement strand
GTAGCTGGGACTACAGGCGCCCGCCACAGCGCCCGGCTATTTTTTTGTTTTGCAGTTCGGCCGAGGCCGGGCTTGAACCCGCCACCTTCGGTATATGGGGCCGGCGCCCTACTCGCTGAGCCACAGGAGCCGCCCGACTTTTGGTAATTTCTTAAATGAAAAGCTAAACACTAGTGGTATAATATATTTGTTTTAATTAAATTTTGAGGGTATAGGCAATTTGAATGTCTTTACCCAGTCAAGACTGAAATATGTTTTCTGATCACAATTTGGACATTCATGTATGGGAAATTAGTAATAGTCCATACAGTGTAGTCTTGGCTTGAAGAAGTAAAGGTTACAGAGAGGAAATTGGAAATCTAGCCACACTGCTGAGGTAGTCTTTGTTCTCTGAAATAAAAATGTAATTCAGGGTCAATAAATGTATGCACCGAGGGGCATATCCATCAAGGGAGTAACATTATGGTCATTTACTATATGTCATCACTTACCCCTTTATTCTAAGAACACACACATTAAACTTTTAGAAGCTTCACAGATCATTAACAATCAACACAAATTCAGTGAATCAGAATTCTCTCTTCAAAAGTATGTGTCAATTCCAGATGCAATTGGCTCCCAAATGCATCTGAATCAGAGTTGTGACACAATGGTATAGACCTCACAATCAGGGGTACAAAATAATAAGACAGCAGTACTTCTGTGCTCTTGGTGGGCAACAGAGGGAGGTGTTACAATAAAAATATCGTGTTATCTGTATTTCTGTTTAATAAGGGGAACATCTATTAACATACAGCCCCTCAATCAGAAAGTTGCCCCTCCCACCAAAGGAACTGGAAAGAAAAAGATGAAACAGACCACAGAAGGAGGAGAAAACACAAAAGCTCAAGAAGAGGAAAATGTTCAGGCTGCGACAGAAGGCTGAGAAGCAGGGGGAAAAGCTGCCACGAAATAGCAGGATTCTCTGCCACGTTAGGAATACTGTGAATCAAGTTCTGAAAGGAAGGCGCTCTAGCCAACCACCAAATCAGGATACAAATTATTAGGGTGGGCAAAGCAGGGAAGTAAGAGCATCTCTAGTTACTCAGCCAGCTCTTTGCTATGTGCACGGGCCCCCCCTCTGAGAGTCGGGAAGTATCTTTCGTAGCCTGAGCACATGCTGCTGGCACTGGGCCATCCCCTGCATCTCTCTGTTCAGGCTCACACCTGTTATCCCCAGCTAACTCTGGACCTACACGTGTCTGGTTAGACATTTAGGTCTCTCTGTTGGAGAGACGTGCCCTTGTCCTTCTGGGTTCCCACAGCCCCGATCACCGTGTCAAATATTCCTCAAAATACATTCTCTGGAACCCCACACAGAATCTATGGTCAGAAAGTTCACAATGGAGGGTGAAACAGTTGCCCTACATTGTGTATGCACTTAATGCCACTGAATTTAATGCTGAGTTTTATGTTCTTAAAAAAATATGAACTCTAGGATTTTGTCTTTGTTCTTCCAATTATATGTCCTGAGTGCTTCCTTTGTGTGAATCTTCTAAGCTAGTAATGTAATAGCAAAGGGACAGACCTGGCAATACCCCACATGCAGCTTGTGGTCTAGGGCTGAATGGCTTCTGTCCATTTCAAATAGAAGCCATGCTTATTTTAAGTGACAAGAGATTTTCCATCTAAGAGACAGGGGTTATAGGTTGTGTCCATTTCTGTGGTTTCTAGAACTTTTTTTCAAAGTGTGGCCCTCAAAAGGACCATTATATTCAAATTGTGGATGATATTTAAAATTATTCTGACCCCTCATCCCATCTTACATGTGTAAATGGCTGAGACTGAGCATTTCCATTTCTGTAGTGTATTTTGTGAGCTTCCCAGTTACTTCCTAAGTTGAGAACCACCATGAGTCCTTGCCCAGGGAACATGACTACAACGCCAGTGCTCTACTTTAACACCCTTATTTTTTTGTGCCTTCATGGATCAAGCCTTAAGCTCCTACCACGTGGGCTTTAGAGACAAATAAGGCATACTTTGATCATAACTTACACTCTCATGAGGGAAATGGAACATACAACAAACTTTCATGCCAAGGAATGAATTCTACAGGCCGGAAGTCTCAGTCATTACTTCCTTCTCTTCTCTATGCCTCAATCCCACAGCCTGCCATATTGTTTCAATCCCACTTCCTAAACCACTCTTACCACTCGTGAAATTGTCTCTTTCTTCTATCCTCTGCCAATGACAAAGTGCCTGCCTTCCCTTTCCACTTAGATTACTGCAAAAATAGCCTACTTGGCTTTCCTCCAATCTCTTGTCTATAATTCTTCCAGAGAGATCTCTTCCTAAAATGCAAATTTCACCTTCTTCAAATTCACAACTTTCAGGCCAAATTCAAACCTTTTAGCTAGGCAGTAGGAAGCCTTTGGGACCTGGGTTCAGTCTCATTCAAAAACCCCCTTTCTGGCCTGTCCCATGGGCACCTTCTACTCCCCCTGCACACATAGGACTCTAGTTAACTCAGACCTGTCCTTCAGCTTCATGCCACTGTCCTCTTACAAACTCAGGTCTCTGCTTCTAGAATGTAGGACACTGACTTAAACCTAATTCTACACAATTCTCTAGACTCAGAGCAGGCATTCTATCCTCTATTAAGCTTCTCTTTACCTCTATCCCCTGCAATCCACGTTAGACATCCCACCTCCATACACAGAATCCTGTCCTTCCACACACTGTATAACCTCACTGGATTACAATGTATTACCGCATTGTATTGTAATTTTTGCTCTACTTTTTTTTATCTCCTCCCCCTGGATTGGTTATAAGCATTTTAGGGTTAGAGAGTATGTTTTATAAATAAATAGATTATTATTATGAGCACACAGCAATGAATGAAAAGAATGAATGGTTAAATACTATAAGAGCATAGAAGACAAAGTCATATTCCCAGCTCTGAGGGAGCAAGGGAGAAAGATGATACTCTAATATTATAGAAGTGACATTTAAGAACTTGTCCTTAGCTAAGTGATGGGCACACAAGGGCACAAAGCAATGTAAATGGAAACCAAGAAACAGGAGAGAGGAATAAGGAGTAACAACCGTCAGGTACAATGAGCACTATTATGGTGATAGGCATGCTAAAAGCCCCAACTTAGGTATTACACCAGGTATCCATGTAACAAAACATTTGTAGCCCCTTAATATGTTGAAGTAAAAAAATAAATAAATAAACTTATCCCTGAAGGATGAGTAGGAATTTTCTAGATGAATGCATAACTTGCTTCTCATTTGCACACACAAATTAAGATAATGCTAAATTAAATAAATTAGAATTTTTGATGCATGTAAAAGACTAGGGCTAAAAATGTAGTAATCTAACTGCCACATTTATTTGTAACATAAGTGGATGTAATGTTTTGCATGCCTGCTTAATTACACCAGGTTGACTAGACAGCAAGTCATCCTGCTTGTCCTCAATAAACTAGTTCTAATTTCGCTTCATCCCTGGCTACCTAAATCCAATTAAACTCCTGTTCCTACTAGGAAAGCTGCTTTCAAAATTTAATAGGGTTATTTAAGAAATGAAATGATTTTCATGATAACCTATATGCTATAGGCATGAGCTAAATGAAGAATAACAAATGAGCATGAACAGATGCAAATTTCAGATTTTATATTTTGGGGTTGCTTTTCCCCCCTTTCTTCAAAAGCATACATTTTAATATAACTTATTCACTTTTGTTTCTGATGATAATAATAAAATGGGTGAGTCAACATTTGAGAATTTTGTGGGCTGTGAAGTCTAAATACCATCTTTTAAAATCTACTTTTATAGATTTTAATTTTTTTTTTTTTTAAGGCTGGGACCGGGTTTGAACGGGCCACCTCCGGCATATGGGGCTGGTGCCCTACTCCTTTAAGCCACAGGCACCACCCCTACTTTTATAGATTTTAAAACTTAGGACATCTAAAATTACAATAGAAATCATGTTATGACTGTTTCTTCACATGGTGAATCTTGATCAGGTAATTCTTCATATATGCACAAGCTCTAATCAGTTTATTTTACGCAGAAGTCTCACTTGATTAAAAACAGAATACCACTGTACAACACCAAAATCTTGTCATCTTTTTTCTAGAGTGTTAAATAGGTCCACTAAAAATCTGGAGACAAAACAGGATCATTATTTACAAGAATCAGACTTAAATCTTAAACTAAAAGTATATCTTGACAAAATATTATAGGAAATATTGAGGGTTATTATTTTTTTTTCTTTCATGGCTTACTTTTGACTTTAAGACTTCAGCAACTGGAAGGAAGTAATCCTCATAGGAACCATTTCGAAGAAAAGATTTTTTAAATCGAATTGTGGACTGAAGGAGTCTTATATTTTCTGTAAAGGAGGGGAGAAGAGTTGTTTTATGTGAATTGCAAGGTCATTCAGGAAACTCATTTGAAAGACACCTCTGTCCTGACTTATTACTAAATTGTTTTATTTGCTAATAGCTTAGTCCAATATAAGACAAGTAATAATTTAACCTTTCTTTGAACCATGGGGACAATAAAAATCATTGTTTTTAAAATATTCATAGATACTCTGCTTAGAGATAAAAATATTTCTAGCGAAAGCACTACACAGTTTTGGCTGTTTGTGAACTGAATATATTTTTATTTCTGACTTTTAGATGTACTATTCAGTTGAAGTATTTGGGGGAGAATAGGTTGTATAAATAGGTTGTATAATCATGGTAATGTGAATATGCCCTCCCAACCCGATTAATTCATGCTTGGTAAACAAAGAGCGGGTTTAAATATTTGTTGTTCTATTTGCCTGACATTAACTCTCAAACAAACAGACAAACAAAAAACCCACCGAACTATTTTGTTATAGGACAAAGGAATGTGTACTTCCTAGAAAATGTGAGAAAATAGATATTTCTTCCTAAAAAAAGAAAAGAAACATTTGATTAAATTCAATCTTTAGGGTTACCCATGCAGGCAGAAAATTGAAAATAAGATGTGAGATAATAGGAAGTAAAAATTGTTTGCCACAAAAATGCCTTTGTTTATATAAAACACATCTGGTTTTGTAACTCTAACACTTTTTTTTTAATAACAGCTAAGATTATTAAGAGCATAGAAATTATCATGAAGGAAGTGTTACGTGATCCCTGATGGCTCTGGACACCATTATGTGTTAAAAATTGGTCCAGGTAACCAGGTGTTAGTAATAGCAGCAACAGAATAATACAATAATATGGTTAAATATTCCCTTCCTATATCATAATGCTACATTGAAACTGACAAACGGAAACTAAGATTTTAAAAATGTTTTCTTTTGTAAGCAAATGTCTCGAAAGACTGACTACTTTAGGGTAGAACTATAAACCAGGAGCAGCATTCTCATGATTGAGAAGAACATTCGTTACCTGGTGATCCTGTGGCCAGATCGTCAGTCACATTTCTCACACAGGCCAAGTAAGGAGTATAGGGACTATTTGCTGATATATTTAGGAGGGCATCTTCAAAGTTTTCCAGGATTAGGAGTCTACAGAATGAGGAAAGAATATATAAATGAAGTCATACAAAAATGAAGCAAAGCCATTTGGCTGAAATTATTCTAGGAGCCTGGGTGTTTGGCACTGGCCGTCTTGGGCACTGAAGCACGGCCGAGAAGCTGGACGTCTTCCCTCACCACGCCCAGCCGCACAGTGGCAGCGCTACTCTAGTTATCTGAACCTTACCTTTCCCATGTGCACTATAGTCATATATATATATATATATATTTTTTTTTTTTTTTTGTCGAGGCAGAGTTCTACCCTATGCCCTGAGCAGAGTGTGGTGGGGTCGTAGCTCATTGCAACCTCAGACTCTGGCTGTGGGCATCCTGTTACCTCAGCCTCTGAGGCCCCTGGGATTACAGGCGATCACCACTGTGCCCAGCTGGATTTTTCCATTTTTTTCATGAGTCCTGGTCTCACTCTCACTCAGACAAACCTCAAACTCCTGAGCTCAAGCAATCCTCCTGCCTCAGCCTCCCACAGTGCTGGGATTACAGGCATGAGCCACCACGCCCGGCCATATTTAGTATTTTAATACTTCATCATAAATGATCTTAAGATCATTTCTAGGTATAAAAGAAAAACATCACTAGGCTAGGGTTGCCTGATGAAATACGGGACTCGCTGTTGGAGTTGAGTGACAGATAAACAATGAATGATTTATTTAGTATGTTCCACAAGTCTTGCACATTTTCTTTTTCTTTCTTTCTTTTTTTCCTTTTTCCTACATCTGCCAACCCCTTTCTGGGTCTCAGTTTCTTTTCTTATCAATTGAAACATTCAAGGCTAGATGATTTGCTAGATTATTCCACATATAACATTCAATAATTACATGTGGATTCATTTAATTGCAATTTTAAAAAGGAAAAGAGGGAAATCCAATTGACAAATATAAGTTCTTTTATTCTCCGGACCACCAGTTTGGTGTCTCCCGATTAAACACTTTCTGGTCTTCTTTAACATTGACCAGACCAGAATGTGAGAACACACTCTTTTGTAGGCTCATGTCTGTGCATACATGTGTGGTACATGTGCCCATCGCTTCCACTGTAAGGCTACATGTCTGTTTATTTTACTACTTCTTCCCTTAGTGTCTACTATTGAATTGCATGTACAGTAAAGATGGAATAAATGTCAATGGCCGATTTGGGGATTTGAATCAAATTGTGCAATACACAAATAAATAGTCCTATCAGATGTTTAACTTGGATTTTATTAAAATGCAAGTGGGAGAGATTTATCTTGCCACAGCTAGTAAATATAGAAAAATGTTTGCATTAATATTAAAGAAGACTCAGGATGTTTAGATGTGAGTTAACAACACCAGATCCTTGAGGAACTTTAAAAGAAAAAAAAATCAATGCCAAAGAAAGTCTCTAACTTGGCAGTTAGAGCACAGCTAAGGGATCAGATGAGTGATTCTTATTTAAACACTATTCAGAGGCTCTACATTAAAACAGTAGCACCCATTCCAGAAGTTGCTTCACTTAGGAAATTTCTTGGGTAGAGACTTTTACTAACACTATATTCAGTTGTCCCAGACTTTATTTGTTTAAGAAAGAGTCTTACTCTGTCACCCTGGATAGAGTGCTGTGGATATTTATTTTTTGAGACAGGTTCTCTTTCTGTTGGTCAGGCTGGATTGCAGTGGCATGATCATAGCTTACCACAACTCAGATTCCTGGGCTCAAGTTATCCTCTTGCGTCAGCCTCCCAAGTGCCGTTGGAACTACAGGTGTGTGGCATCATGCCTGACTAAATTTTTTTTTTTTTTTAAGAGATGAGCTCTCAGAATGTTGCTGCCTGGTCTCAAACTCCTGGCTTCAAACAATTCTGCTACTGTGGCCTCCCAACATTTTAGGATGATAGGTGTGTGTAAGTGCACCTGTCCCAGACTTTTTGACCTTTTAGCCAGTTAGCCTTACTATTTCTCAAAGCCTCCTTGTCAGCGGTCCCCAACCTTTTTGACACCAGGGACTGGTTTCATGGAAGACAATTTTCTCCTGGATTAGAGGAATGAGGGAGAGATGGAATAGGAGGGGAATTCAAGAGGTGAGGCTGTGTGGCTGGGTTCCTAACAGGCCACAGATGGCTACCAGCCTGGGACCCTGCCCCTGTGGACGGGGTCCATAGCTGTACACAAGCAATGCCACCGATGTATTCACAAATGAAGGACAGGAACCTATATTCTGAGGCTAAGCTTTCTGTCCTAGATAAGCTTTTCTGTCCCCGTCCCTTTATCGGGGAAATTCCTAAATCACATCATAACTATTGCAAATCCAGCAGGAGTGTGACACATGACACAAGTGGCCCCGCTGCTCATGTTACCAATGTTATATCAAGTCACCTGCGTATTGTCAAGTCCAGGACTTCACTGGACTTTATCATCACCCATGACGTCAGTGAGTTAAGTCAAGTCAAGTCGAGGCCTAAAATGATCAATGTACTCACAGCACTATCCAAAGACAAAAATCCCTGAACAAACATTTTGGAATCTTTCGGAATGTTGTCTTTTAGAATGTGGAGGAAACGGGAAGCAATGTCAGAAAGAAGATTGTAAAGACAAACTTGGTTTTGAGAATCCAAAACATGAAAGAAGAAAAAAATGAAATGATGGGAATAATTGTGAATTTACCACATCTATTTTTTCTTTTTTTTTTTTTTGTGGGAAGGAGAAATAATCCGTCTATTTTATTTGTCTATAGTAATGAACATAGGTTTCAAGAAAAACTTATTTCTTCTCTGAGCAACTTGAAAACATGATCCATTTAATTTTGTATCCAACTCCCTGCTTACCCCAACCACATCCCTGTCATAGAATATTTAGTGTTTCTGTTTTGCGTGTCATAGGCTTCACAGCTACCAAAAGGATAAATACATCAGTGAAAGAGATATGGGAAGCTGCAGAAATGGCTAGCCGTTTACCTAGGAAATGCCCAGGGAGGCTCTTGGGACGGGCCCGTGCGGGGTGGTTTTCTGCCTCAGAGAGGTGGTCCTCCCTTTCCTCTCTCTCCTTTTCCCACTCAACCCCATCCTGCCCTTCCTTCCTTCATGTTTGTCTCTCTCCCTGTCATGTTTATTACAGCATACAGCAATTTCCACCCAGTGCACTGCTCCAGAGCAAGACACTGGCCTCTTCTTCCAGATGGACTGGAACGAGAGATTCCTGTGGCGTACTGTCAAGCTTAAAAAAGAGCACAGCTGGAATAGAATTGACCTTGAAATACCATCCAAGCTATTCTCTCTCAAGAACATGTCATGATCAAGATTTTTGAAAATGTATTTGATAGACTCCCCAAATTAAGGTTCCATATCTATGTGCCACTGTTTGGGCATAAGCACTCAATTACTCCTTCAAGTCATTTAATTGACTTTTGTATATCCTTTATACAAAATCCTACCCACTCCCCAGGAGTGCTTACAATAAAAGGTGCCGGCATACACACGCAAATATGAAACAGTAATGATAATGCCCTTAGAAGAAGCCTCATAAGGAAAGGGAAGTGCTGTGGGGTCAAAGTATTTTTGAGAAGTTTTCTTTTGAAGATTCTGGGCCGAAAAAACTTTTATCTTATGCCTGTATTGCCACTGTATGATTATTTTAAAGTAGGAATGGAAAGGAAGTCTGAAGATAAGAAATCCCTTAATTTCATCAATCACAACAAGAGCCATCTTAAAAGTATTGAATTCTTCCTAATAAACTGTCAGCTAGCTGTCAGCCACTAACGACATTTGCTGTGAAATTCGCAGGTCTGTGGCACTGGCATTATCAATGCTGTGGATGCCCCAGGCTCTGATAAAAATACCTGGCTGCAGCAATAACATCTAGTTATCTCAACTTAAAGTTTTGTTTTTATTATTGCTTTTGATGGCTGTAGAGGATGTTTAAAAGACATAAATACTTGGAATCTGGCATCCTGGCTAGAGGGAAATTGTCCAGGGGCTCAGGTGCTTGGGGAGAACCAGCTGGGTTAGCCACCTTAGAGAACAAGGTGGCAGTGCAAACAGGAGGTGGCTGCTGATGTCAGGATTTAGCCTAGAATTTACCAGAGTTGGACAACTCATTAAATAATAGAAAGTTCAGGGCAGCACCTATGGCTCAAGGAATATGGCACCGGCCCCTTTTAAAGGAGGTGGCAAACACAGCCCTGGCCAAAAATTGCAAAAAAAAAATAATAATAATAATAGAAAGTTCACAAACAGCAACATAGAATCCATTTTAGAAAGAAATGAATGGTTAAAAAATAAGTATTACCATTTGTATACATTTCCATTAATACAAAAATCTGTCCTCTAGGACTAAAGTCAAATAATTTCAAGAGTATAATTTACAGGGTAAAGAAACCTTTAATTAACAGACCATCTAGTCTAAAATTTGCCTTGAACTACAGGAATTTACCTCAATTGGCTACTACAAGCCACAGCTTCCATTTCCCACCATAATTATTACAGTTACTTCAGGATCTGCTTACATGGCTGGTTTTTAGACACCATAGTTGCTGCTAATATTTCCACTGCCTATTCCTGGAACTTTATAGATCTCAATAAAAGGCCAAAATTGTTAGCTATAAACAGGTTTGCTTCCTGAATACCTCTGAGAGCAAGCAAGTTTTTCACCTTACCTTGATTAGGGATTAAAAAGTATTTTGATTCTAAAAAAAAGTTTTTGATTCTTTGAAAACCAAAAGAAATCGTGATGGAAAAAATTGGATACCTCCATGGTCTGAATGTTTGTGCCTTCCCCAAATTCTTATGTTAAATTCCCACCCACCAATGATGATGGCATTAGGAGGTGGAGCTTTTGGGAGGTGAACAGGTCATGAGAGCAGGACTCTCATGAGTGAAATTAATGCCCGCATAAAAGACACCCTAGAAAGTGAGCTTACCCCTTCTACCATGTCAGACCACAGCAGGAAGATGCCACCTGGCCTTCCCCCCAAAACTGAGTCTCCTGGTACCCTGATCTGGGGCTTGCCAGCCTCCAGAACTATGGAAAATTAATTTCTATTGTTTACATTCTGCCCAGTCTATGGTATTTTGTTATAGTAGCCTGCACAAAGACAGATGCACCTACATTTTTCATGATTGAAAGACCTTAAAAGAGTTGGCAGCCAGACCTCCTACTAGATTATCCTTATAAGCAACAGGTGAGCAATGCAGACGTATGTTCCATTTAGTTACATAATCTTAGGACCAAAAAAGAGGTCCTCTTGTGTTATCTTCAAGCATCATGAAATAATATCAAAAACAACTTTACGACACTTCACCTATGTCCTTTTCTTTGCTCAGTCAATAGTTGATTTTTGGATTCCATAGATTTACACACTACTAAGAGGATTATGCTTATGAATTGCTTTGATTGTTTATTCAGCCTACTTACCTATTAGTTTAGGAACAAACAAATGAAGACTTACTGTGCAGCCAGACTGCTTGGAGAAAGAATCTGTCCATCATCCTCGCTCCACACATGCATTATATTACCAGAGTCACCTAAAGTATCAATATTTACAGAGGTAAACATTTAAATTGTTTGATTTAAGGTTTATTTTTTTCCCCCAGCATAACCCATCCCAGGTCAAAATAACGAGGAGAAGAAGCAGAAATCTTCAGAATCTTTCTCCAAAGAATGTTACAAAAGACATTCATGCTTTATCTGCTGGAAACACTTAGGATATTATAGGAAAGAGATGCCTTCTAATCCAAATAATCCCATCAGTCAACCCCATGCATTTCAGATGAATTCTTTCTCCATGCATCAAACCACTACATTGTTTTACCCCAAGACCTGTACACACACTCATAGACGACTCTTGACTGTCATAACAAAGATTGACTGCCACACGATTTGTTAATCAAGTGAAGCCAATTTTAGTCTTATGAGCACTGGACAGTTTTTGGCTTCAGCTGTCTAGAACGTAGCCTTAGGAAACATCTGCCATGACTAATCTACATTTTCTATCTCAGCCACTGATCTCAGTTGAATGCAGCTGTAAATAGAAATTGACTAATGTTAACAGAACTGTTTGAGTGGTCTCAAATAATATGAAGTGCAGATTATAGAAGGCAATCACTAAGTTCTGCTTCTAATGGAAACCACATGCAAAAATCTAATACAACAACTCAAGTTGCTCCTAGGAGTTAAACATATCTCTGATTCAGTCTGGTGCATCAGGTTGCATCATAAAAGAGGAAGTGTGCAACCTCATTAACGTGAAAAATTGAAAATGAAAGTGTTTTAAGTGGCCACTGAAGAAATAAAAACACTATAAATCCATTGCTGTAATTCAGTTCCTTGAAGGAAATGATAACATTCATTTGAGTCTTCTCTGCAGACTTCACTCATTCCTTTTGAATAATCCTGTACATTTCAACGCTGTCATTTTAAACATTGACCTGACTTCTGCTAAGGGGTTATTTTATGACCAGTCTTAATAGTTTTCCTCTTGTCTCTAGTTAGGATTCTAAAGCCTTTTTAAAAGGTCCTAACAAAAACTATACAATTATCTATGCTTTTCTGATTCTGATTGTTTAGTTTATTTAAACTGGCACATGTAAAGGACTACCCAGAATTTAAAACTTCCTTGTCTGTCTCCTGCATCAGTCCAGTATAAGCAATGCTTGTACGGCTCCTGGCAACTAGTAGAGTGGCTTTTTCAGTTTTCCTGTTCAGCGGAGTGGAGTTCTCCTGTGCTCTGCTCAAGGTGCCGCTGAATATTATTGCTGTCATGATAGCAATGCATCAGTGGGTAAAAGGGCCAAGAATGAAGATGCCCAGAATAAAAAAAATCTAAGTTACAATAGTAATACCTATTATTTATTGGATTCCATATATAGAATAACCAAAGATAGAAATCTATTGAGATTTATGCTTCTGCAATGTAAAAGTATATAAACCTGTTTTGCCAAGATCAAATTTTGTTCATTTTTTTTAAGATGGTCTTCTGATATTTATTTATTTATTCATTTTTATTAAATCACAACTGTGTACAATGATGCATTTGTGGGGTTCAGTGTACTGATTTGATATACAATGTGAAATGTTTACACTGAACTGATTAACACATCCATCACAATTATACTCTTTCCTTAATAGTTTTGAAATGTACCATTCCATAATGCACATTAGGTGAGGTCTCCCCAAATATCCTCATTCCTACCCCCTCCTCTCTCTCTCTTCTTCCCTTCTACTTTCTGGACTCTAGTTGTGTTATGAATGTGTAAGTAATTATATATTGATTTCATAGTAGTATTGAGAACATTGGATACTCTTTTCCCCATTCTTGAGATACTTTACTAAGAAGAACATGTTCCAGCTCCATCCAGGTAAACATAAAAGATGTGAAGTTTCCATCTTTTTATGGCTGTATAGTATTCCATGGTGTACATATACTACAATTTGTTAGTCCATTCATGGGTTGATAGCCATTTGGGCTATTTCCATGTTTTGGCAGTTATGAATCTTGCTCATTTTCAACTCCCACCTGATGCTGAGCAATTTAATTGGCACTTGTATACTAAATGGTTACAGAATTTCTCTTTTTCATCAAGTTATTAGACTCTGTAACAGAAAATTAACTTTATACTATCAATGACAGACTTGACCCTGATGTTAAATAGGGACTTTTCCCTCTGGCCACTGAGGACTATCAAGTATCTTGAAAGAAATACTATACTCAACAGGTCTTTACGAAGTGGAAAAAGATTTAAAAAGTGAAATCTTACTTCCTTTTCCTTTGTAGGACTGGGTATGTTTAAAAGTACTGCCCCTAGATGTAGAAAGAAATATCATCCAGAGATAACCTCTTCTCATCAAAAAGGATTGCTTTCTATGTAAAAGCATAATTTCGTATAATTTACTACTTTGCAAAAGAGCAAATTCCAATGAGTCACAAAGGTAATCTCTGCTCTCCAAACTCAGCATTTGTAAATGGAATCACTGAGCTTATTACCTGGGTTGCAGGCATCATCCTAGCTGGGACACAGCTGAGAATTAGATCCCCTAAGATAGGATGAGAAGACAAGCTTATTTTCAAGTGTTAATTAGCATCTTCTATTGTCACAGCTGCTGAGAAGGCTTCTGAAGAAACCTTGAAGTGTGCTCATAATTCAGGTTGGAGCAGAGATAGACATGGAGCGAGGGAGGAGTGTGGAAATCAGAGTGGAGAGGAATGAGGCATGGCTCTGAAATGATGCTCATGTGGGAAGGAGGAGGGCGTGAGAAGCCCAACTCTGAGTGGGCCCACGTCTGAGGTCAAGCAGATATTTGCATGTCCCAGTGATATGCCCTAGAAACAGTGTATATATGTCCCAGAAAAAATGTGATGCCATCTGTAAAAGAGCTCAAGGGACCCAACTGTGAGGCTAGAAAGATCCAGGTTCTAACCTCAGTTTAGACACTTGCTGAATGTATAACACAGGCAAAGGGCCTAGCCCCCTCACGCCTCAGTATCTGTCACTGCAAATGAGATAATAATTGTATCTTAGACAGTAATTTTGGAGATAAAAGGAATTTAAGATAATAAAGCACGCAGGGTCGACCCATTAAATACTACCTATTATTTTCCTTATTTTTAAGAGAGTGTGAGACCACAAAGCTATCTTCACCCCATGATACATTCAAGAGGTCCTAAGCAACTTTACTATAAAATACCACCCCGTTCCAGCATAACAGAGTATGAAATCAGGGGAGAAAGCACGATACTCTCTTCCACAGTACTTCTGAACACCAGGAGGAGTAAGCAGGGTGTAGCCTGGCAATGGGGCAGGTGTCTGCACTTGCCTAGAGTCAGTAGTTCAACCTTCAGTGACAAGTGGAAGTTCCCTGCAAGATTCCCAGAAATAACCAGGAGGATTTTCAAAGGCAATAAAATTTCTGCTCAAGCAGGTAGAGGTTTGGGCTTAATGATGTTTAGGAACTGAAATTAATGCATTTATGTTGGTTTCTCCATCCTTATGAGATCACAAGTTCATTAAATATAAAAACAAATAAAAGTTAATCACATTAAATTTTACAGATCAAAATACATTTTATTGATGTATTTCCTTGCCATCTTGACTACCCAGACATGTTTCAATACTTTCCAAAATCATTAGCATATTCATAGACCTAAGACATGGCCATTGTTAAATATTAAAGATGACTGAATTACATTGTTCACCAAGAAAAGTATTTTGCTGCCTAGTTACTAAGGAGCGATGCTTACTTCCCCAGCTTCTAAGGCACTGGTGAGCTTTTGTCTTTTGTTAAAAAAAAAATTAACTTTATCACTTTATATTAATTATAAGGTGTGAGTCTCAAGATGAAAAGGAAAAGGATAGTAAGAAGACACATGAAGTTCTCAAGTCTTTAGAATGCAAATATAAAAAGAAGACAGAGGAAGCAATTAGTGTTTGTTAGTGCACTGTTTTGTTAGTGCGCTGTCTGGTTTTATTTCCTGGACTTTTTTTTTTTAAGAGTAGGCTTATTTTTTCTACTCTATGTCAAGACTATTAAATTTAACAACAGGGAAGACTTCCAACTTGGGTCTTTCCCTTTGCCAGTAGCTCTGGTGCATTTTACTCCTGTATTCCTTTTTGTCAAATAAAATCCTAAAAGAAATAAATAAATTTAACAACAGTCCGTCTTCAAACTAATCATTACTAGTTCTGTAATTATAGATACAAAAAAAATGCTTATATTAACCACTGTGATGTAAGCATTCCTAATTCTATATGAAATCAGCACATTGCACCCCATAAATGCATTAATGTGTACATGACCTATGTGTTTATGATTCAATAAAAGAAATGCTGCAGACTAACAGATACTAGGACCCAAGAGCATGTTGGACACTGGAGAATTCTTCAAAGCCTTGACAAATGTGCTTTTCATATGAAAATTTATATTTTAAGACAATATAATGAATAATCCATCGCCTTTTGACCTGATGTTTTCAGGACATCTACTTCCTAATCCAATGGTACAAGCTGACATACTTAAAAGGTGGCAAACTCACCAAAGAAAGCATAATTCTAAATTCATTCAGACAGAGGTCAATGTTAAGCAAACATTTTACTTAGTGAGTAGGGATTTATTCCTTATCCCCAAACCTTTCTGTGCGTCTGTGTATATACCTTGTGTTTCTATGTCAGCGGTAAATAATGCTGTCCTATACATGCCAATAGGGCGTCCTCTGGCTTATTAACTACCTGCTATACCTTGTCGTACTAGGATGACAGTGGACTTCCACTGATCCACCCATGTGCTGAAGTCCATCATACCTTTCCAAAATGGTTCATTGAGGGGTGTATTTTTACCAATGAAAGATTCTTCTTGATTAAAAATCAAAGGGTAGAAATAAAAGCAAAACACTGCGTGTCAGCTTAGACTGTTGTTCCAAAAAGAAGCGGTAGAAACATATTTATTGAGGGTTATTCCCCAATATTTATTTTCCACACCAAACATAAACATAGTTTTACAAGCTAAGAGAGATCATTTTCACCTAAATAGAACCCCTAGAAAGTCATACTTCGCTCTTTTTGCCCATTCTCCCTTTCTCCACACTTTGATTAGTTAGCCATCCAGATTTATTTGTAGCATATGTCCTTGCCTAAGAATAATATCATCTCTACATGACTACTTCAGTTGCACTGTGCTTTATGTTTCCAGTGGGCTTTGTGACACTGAATTTAATACAGTAAGATGGAAATATAATACCTTGAGCTGGGGAGTCCAGAGTGTACAGCAGATGTTTAACAGACTTCTGGAGGGTTCTGAAACCTTCGTTAGTTGCGACACTTGGATAAACCTTCTGTACCACCAACAGCGCACTAAGGAGTCGAAAAACAATTAAATCAGATGGTGTGTTCAGGGTTTGCAGATAGAAACAAAAGGTTATTCAAGGAGAAAATGGCTGCAGTATAGAAAATTATTCTTATAACATAAAAGACAAGGTGTTGTTTTTGTAGTTCAATTTTGTTTGTCTGTTCATGTACAAGATCCCAACAAAGTGTTCTTAACCCAGAACTGGGCACTTTTCAGTTTCGAGGCTTTCAAAACCTCAGGACTCAGCTTAAATTATAGACCAAAATTCACATCAGGTTTTTCTATGACTTATAGATAAGTGGTTAGGGAAAGCAACTTTCAGTTAAAGGATACTTTTTTTATCAATTAAAGGGGGAAAATTAAATATTTGACATTCTTTTCATTAAAAATCAAACCCAAATAAAGAATCCAGTTTCAGAAATAATTATTATGTAAACACTTGATAAATATTTATCTTTTGCTGAACAAATGGTAATATTTTAGGGAAAAAAATGGAGCTTGCCCTAATTAAAGACTATTCCATTTTTAAAGTAGCTCATAAGCACTAACGCAAAGGTAGTTCAAAATTAATATCTATACTAATTGATACTGTCTTTATAAAACTTTTTTTTTAAGAGATAAGATCTTGCTATGTTTCCCAGGATGGACTCAACTCCTGGGCTTAAGCAAGCCTTTGCCTCAGCCTCCATAAATTTTCATTTTTGTGTCAGCTACTTTGAGCTAGGTTTCTGTCACTTTCTTCCTAGTTGTTCTTGTGCATCCATTCAGCCCCTTCCAACACAACTGCTATAGCAGATCTGCAATGCTCTCTCCAAAGCACAAACTTGACTCTGTCACTATTGTTTCAACTCTTCCATGGCTCCTTCAAGATAAAGTCCAGACTCATTAGCCTGAGGTTCAAGCTGTAGATCTGTCCATAGTGGCCTCCTCTCCCACTGTGTCCACCAAGGGCATTATGTTCAGCTACACACTTTCCTGTCTCTACACCATGTACCCTTCTTCATGCTGTTCCCTGATGTCTCCGTCAAGCTTAGCCTTCCGTACTCAGTCCCAAGACCTTTCCCAGTGGAATTGGGTTGGGTTTTGCACCTTGAAATCACTTGCTCATAGAACTCATAGAAGAGCTGTTATAAGCAAAGCTCTTCCAACTACTGGTTGGATTCTGTGAAGTGGGGGCCCGGAATCTCAGATTTTAATAAGAGCACTGAGCATCTTCCTCACTCTTCCACCCTCCCACGTGTCTTCCCCCTCTGAGTCTCAGATGTCTCCTCTGTAAAATGGGTATGAAAAACCTACCTGAAAAGGTAGCTGGAGGAATGAAGTGTGACAGTGTAAGTCCTTAGCCTGGCAAGGAGCACTTGGTCCATAATGTCTTTGACGCTCATCAAGCTTACTCTCTTGCAGGGTGACTAATTGTCCTCATTTTCCCTGAGCTGAGGATTTCCTTGAGTATAAGGGTTTTGGTTTAAAATATGGGAAGGGCACAGGCAAATCAGGCTGGGTTGATGACCCTGTGTGTCCTGCTTTCTTTTCCCTGGAACAAAAATTTTGTTTATCTGCCCCGACCCCACTGGCCAGCAGAAATCACTAAATCTGGCACTCCAACAGAAAGGCAGGAAACTCAGTGAACAAAAGCACAAACCATTTTTGAAATTACTAAGAATTTGGGTTTTCCTTCCAGGAGTGATATGGTCTGCATGTGGTTGCTCTTTATTTCATTGAAGGGGTCACATTTTGACCCCTCCACCCGTCCTCTGGCCCCTCGACCCCACCCAGGTGCGTGACAGGGTCCAGAAAGCCATGCTGGCCAAACTGGCTTAAATTTTCTGAGTTTTGGATGCACCAAACTATACATCTCAATATTCCTTCCATTAGAGTCTTGAGAACTTTTTTTTTTTTCTGTGCTGAGTTCCTGGATTTATTTTGAGCCAAACGGCTCCTCACCCAAACTCCTCTGCCTCTTTTCAAAACCCAAGGCCACGTCCAACCTCACAGGCCCAAACCACGCTTACATAACCCTCAGTGACACTAACTGTTTGTGAGGCCAGCCGGAGTGGGGCCGAGGCTGCCTGCTGCAGAGCACAGGGGACATTTTGTCCTGCAAAATGATGCTGTTTGGGGTGTGTGCGTGCGCGTGTGTGTTTTTCCCCTCCTGAAATTCAAAAACAGCTCCTTTTGCTCAAGCTGTCAGAAAGGAGAAGAAGAAGAAAAAAGAGTCTGCAATAATTTCAGTGTTGGGCCTGGATCAAGAATTGCAAATGCTAAGAGAATATTTTCCAAAGCTACAAGGCAAGTAGGAGTCGCCGAGTTACGGGAAATTGGAGCTGACCTTGTGTAACTTCCAGGGGCCCTGTTTCGTGGCCGCTTCCTCAATGCTGATGGGCTTTTCTCCGATCGTTACAGCTCACAATGATCTCGTCTTCCTCGTGTGCCAAATGCCACGTGAAGGACTCCTATGCTTTATCTTATTTCTTCCTCAAAAATAAGTCCTCTTTAACTATCCCCATTTTGTCAAGGAGGAAAATCAAACTCAGAGAAGTTGAAGGGATTTGTTCAAGGTCAGCTTACTGATTATTGGAGAAGAGTGATTTGAATCCAGGTCCACTTGACTCCAAAATCCAAACTTACGCCATCGCCTGATGTTGGATATGAGCACCTACTGTGTGCAAGTTGATGTGTTTTCAGCTGTCACACGGCTTTCTTGCTAAATATCCAGCTAAGACTCAGTTTTCAGACTACCTGGTTCTCCAGGGGTGGCATTTGGTATTCCCATGGGGAGGGTTATGTTCTGAAGGTTCATACCTATGGTCCCAGTGTGTTTGAATGGATGGGCCTGTGATGAGTGTTCCTATAACTGAATTCTTTGATGGAGAAATCTGAGGCATGGGATCAACCCCACAGGGGTTACCTAACTCATAACCTGCCTCTGTGAAACAGTCCCAAGAAAGAAACTATCATTTGGTTGAACACCTACTATGTGCATTATGAACCTTGTCTGATTTAATTCTTACAACAACTTCCAAAGCCAGGTGCTGCTGTATGTACCCATCTTAGAGCTAGCACAACTGGGCTCTGAGAGAGAAAGGGATTGCCCAATGTCACACAGCCAGGAAGCAGTGGAGCTGAGATGGAACCCAGGTTCAACCATTAGACCAGTGGTTCTCAACCTTCCTAATCCTGCAATGTATTTTCATTGTTACAAAGGGGTCGTGACCCACAGGTTGAGAATTGCTGCATTAGACCAATGTGTCCTGAGTACTTGTTCTGTGCTAGGTGGGGTGCTGGCAATGTGGAGGTGAATGCATCATACTCTCTGTCCTTAAGGAGTCTAGTTGGGGAACAGGATGGTGACCTCACAAGGTAACAGTGCTAGGATGCAGACAGCAGAGGGGTCCAGAGGAGCATCAGGGAAGGCTTCTTGGAGGTGGTGATTATCTACAATAAGACCTGTCAGTCTGGAAGGTCTATGGAATCAGCAGCTGCATTTGTCCTGGTTACCACTGTATCCCCAGCACAGTGCCTAAGACTTTGTAAATCCCCAAAATGTATGCTTAGAATCACTGAATGAGTTGGGGGTTAGTCAGGGTAAGAGGAAGTGATAGTGGTAAACAGAATAATGGCCCCCAAAAGTGTCCACGACCTTGTTCCCAGCCCCTGTGAGTATGTTACTGTATGTGACAAAAGGGACTTCTAACCATGTGGGACCTTAAAAGCAGAGACTCCTTCCTAACTGTGTCCAGAGGAAGATATGGCTCTGTAAGAATGGTTGGAAGGAGGCAATGTTGCTGGATTTAACAATGGAAGGAGAAAACCAAGAGCTGCACTGCAGTAGCCCCCACAAACTGGAAGAGGCCCGAGGCCAGAACCTCCCTTAAGCCTCCAGAAAGGAATGCAAAAACTAAAAAACTAAAAAAAAAAAAAAAATTAAAAAAGAAAGAAATGCAGTCCCTCTGACCCTCTGATTTTAGTTTGGTGAGACCCATGTCAGATTCCTCAACTAAAGTATAATAATTCAGTGTTGTTTTAAGTCTTTAAGTTCATGGTGATTTGTTACAGTAGCAAGAAGAAACTGATACAGTGAAAGGAAGTTCCAGGCGGAGGGAACAGCATATGCAAATTCCTGGAGGTGAGGAAAAACATGGCCTGTGCTGCAATGTGCCAGCAGGGGGCGCGGAGGCAGGCGTGTCTGCGGCTGCTCCCTGCCCCTGCCTCCAAGACGCATGCCCTGTGATACAGGCCCACACTTAGCAGCGTGAGCAGACACTTGAAGGCTCTAGAAAGGCATCCAGGGCAGTCACTTTGGGAGAACCCCCTTTCACCCTGGCCTGCCTCCTTTCCAGGGATTTTGTGAGGCAACTTGAGGTAGGACTCTGGAAAAGGGAGAAAATCTTGACCAATGCAAGTATGTCTAGCTGTCAGCACGGAGCCCAAGCGTTCTATTCCTGTACGCTCTCATTATCGTAATATTGTTCCTTAAAGCGATTGTAGCCTCAGCATAGCTCTTTATGGTGTGCCTTGTGGTCACCCACGTGAGCCTCCCCTAAGCCCTGTGAGGTCTGCAGGGCTGAGGACGATAGCCCCAGTCTGCAGAGGAGGGCAAAGATATTCAGAGATGTGCAGCCATGTGCAAGGGCACCAGCGTGTCAAGTGGAGCTCACTGGGAACTGTGTCTTCTCACCGTCTTTCCTGTCCCCTGCATTCCCCCCCTTGCCTGAAAGTGGAATGACCATCCAGTTGTATTTTTGTTTTAAATTGTAGTATTATACAAAATTACTATGATTTTAACCATTTTAAAGTGTATAATTCAGCAGCATTAAGCACATCCACAGGGTTGTGCAACCATCATGTGTAAGTAGTTCCAGAATGTCTTCACACCCAAAGAAACCCCATGTGCTTTAAATAGTTACTCTCTATTGCTCGCCCTCCCCATCCCCAGCCCTGGCAACCCAGTCATCTATTTTCCATCTATTATTTGTGTCTCTGGGTTTGCCTGTTCTGGAGATTTCATATACATGCAATCATACCACATGTGCCCTCTTGTGTCTGACTTCGTTTACTTGGCACAATGTTTTCGAGTTTCGTCCACGACATAGCATGCCTTAGTATTGTGTTCCTCCTGTGGCTGAATAATATTTGAAGTTGTACAGGTAAGCCACATTTTGTTTATTCGTTCCTCAGTTGGTGGACGTTTAGATCAATTCCACCACTTGGTTCTTATGAATAATGTTGCTATGAACATTTGTGCTCAAGTTTTGTCTGAACACCTGTGTTCAACTGTCTTGGGTGTATATCTAGAGAGGGTCGATCACTGGGGCACATGGTAATTCTAAGTTGAAGTTATTGATAAACCTGTATTAACTTTTAACTTGTCCTTGGCCCCACGTTTTAGAGAGCTGGTGTTTCTGGTTCAAGTCAGGGTTCTTTGCCCGGCAGTGGAGAATCTGAGAAAGTGCTTACCTGCTTTTGGCTACTACACAGCTCTAAAGAACTAACTGTCCCTGTCACTTCTTAAAAACTTAGGTGTATATGGCCCAGTCTGGGATTGATGGAGTTACTCAGAGGAGAGGAGAAAAGCAGGTGGAGAGATGGGTTGGAGGAGGCACTCTTGTGTCAACTTGAAGGAACAGGGTGTGTACGGGATCCGGTGGGCATCAGATGCCCCCCTGGGTGTCCAGTGGGGCAAAGGTCGGAGGTGAGGCTGTGTTCCATGTCTGTGGCCATCAACAACATGAAGAGGGCACGCAGAAGGCGTTTTGGAGGATCCAACACACCTGGTACAAAGTTGGCTCCATTAGGTGGACCCATACATCTCTGACCCTCAGTATTCCCATCCATAGAATGGGACCACCAGCCAGAATCTCTCTAGTGCTGAGGTTTGGAAGTAACATGTACAAGCAGGTTGGCACCTGGGAGGGACTCTGTAAATTGCATCTGGCATCATTGTTACAGTGAATGTCAAAATTATTTGGCCTTGGAAACTTCCCTACCCAGGTCTGAGGCCTAAGACTGCTCTAAGATAATCTTGTTCCTGATAAGAAAGCACAGATAGATTGCATTTCAAATGGTCACGCCTGAGTTTGTAACATGTTCCTTAAACAATTTCTGAACTGTTTCACAGTGTGAGCTTCCCTGCGCTGCTAGTATCTTCAGGGATTTAAATATACATATATGTAATATATTTTGCAACAAAGAGGGCTTTGTCTGCCAGGCTGGGCAGCCTGAAGGGGATATGACCTGAAACCTGATCAGCAGACATTGGCCACAAACTTGCTGCTTTGTGCCCCAGTGATGGCAGCTGGATTAAATTGCTCCTTTTATCCTGGCAGGGAGGGATGCCAGCCACGTGACACAGCAGGGCCTTAACCCTGCAGCATCTGAGGCTGGCAACCCCCTTCCCTGTGATCTCATCACTGCAGCCTGGGAGGGGGCAGTAGAGGTGTCCCTAATTTCCAGATACGGAGCAGGCAATGAACTTGGCCAAGGTCACCTAGCATATGAGTGGTGCAGCTGGGATATGATCTGGGATCTGAACCCAAGCCCTGTGATTGGGTTTTAACTCCAACTATTTAGCAAATGTATGTTGAGTACCTGTCACCTGTGTCACCTCTGTGCAGGCACTGGGGATCCACTAATGACTATGACAAAGACATTGGTTCATTCATTCACTTACTCATTCATTCATCCAATATTTGCTAATCCAGGAGTTGGGGAACCCTGAAAGAGGAGGACTGAAGGTAGCGGCCATGCTTCTACCTTTTTTCCTGTTGTTTTCTCGGTACCCAGCACCATGCCTAGCACATAGTAGGGACTCTAAAAGAAGCAACTCTATGTACACACATTCATAGTCCATCAATAGATGAATGGATAAAGAAGGTGTGCACATACATATGATGGAATATTATTTGGCCATGAAAAGGAATGAAGTAACAATGCATACTACAACATGGGTGGACCTTGAAAACATCACGCTAGGTGAAAGAAGGCTGGCAAAAAGGACTCATGTTGTCTAATTCCATTTATACGGATTGCTTAGAATAGGCAAATCCATGGATACGGAATGTGGATTGGGGGTTGCAAGAGGCAGGGGGAGGGAGGAATGGGGCATGAATTCTTAAAGGGTATAGAGTTCATTTGGGGGTGATAAAAATGTTTGGGGTTTCCATTTGGGGTGAGAAGTGGTTGTAAACATTGTGAATGTGCTAACTGCCACCAATTGTAAATTGTTCACTTTATACCAGTCAATTTGCTGGGCATGGTGGCTCACACCTGTAATCCCAGCAATCTGGGATGCTGAGGCAGGAGGATTGCTTGAGCTCAGGAGTTCAAGCCAAGCCTGAGTAAGAGTGAGAACCTATCTCTACGAAATAGAGAAAAACTAGCTGGGCATTGTGGCAGATGCCTGTAGGAGGAGGTTGAGGCTGGAGGATCGCTGGAGCCCCAGAGTATGAGGTTGCTGTGAGCTATGACTTCATGGCATTCTACCTAGGGTGACAGAGTATGACTCAGTCTCAAAAATAAAAATAAACAAACAAATAAATAAATAAACAATTAGCATAGTCAATTTTATGTTATATAAGCTTCACTTCCATGTTTAAAAGGTGACTTTTCACAACGACTTTAGGAATAGGATTTCCACTGCTCTGTCTTACAGACGAGGAGTGGAGGCTCTGGGAGGGGGTGGTCTTGCTCAGTGCACTGGGGGTGGACCACCCACCTTGGCAGCCCAGCCCTGTCTGCTTCAGACCCCTCTGCAGTGGTTTTGGAAAGGGGCCTTTGCACTGCCTCTTGGTGCAGGTGTCAAACTCTCTACATTGTTACCCTAATGACCAAGGTCAGGTTGAGTACTCAGCAAGAAGGACCCCAGAGAAGTCTGGGGGAAGCTTGTGAATCCCTTCTCTAGGGCCTGTTGTTCCTGGATGTGTTTCTAGGAGGCGGGGTGAGCTGCATTCATCAGCTACCTCTACATCCTCCCATAAAACCAGGAGACACTCACATCTCTTTGACAGGAGGATTCACATGTCTCTGGACACTGGAGGGCTGATGGAGACGTGTCTGCAGCCAAGGTCCCCTGCAGGGTAAAGTTAGATTCTGTGGAACTTGAAGAACATCTTGGGGTGGAGGAGTCGGACCTTCTGGGCTTGGGAGAAGAGGGTTCTGATTTTCCGGGACTAAAGAAAACAGTCAGGGTCAGGAGATTTGTTCTAGCCCAGGTGGGAAGTTGTTTCTCACTTGTGTAGTGATACAGTAAAGTCCTCTTGACCCTCTGGAGTTCACCTTCCTTACTGTGCCATGTTCTAGCCGGAACGTTAAAAGGATCCAGAAAGATCAAAAGATGAGTGTGGTCTCAGCCTACTTTTTTCTTTTTTTTTCTTAAGAGATGGGGTCTTGCTCTATCACCCAGGCTGGAGTATAGTGGCACAATCACACCTCACTGCAGTCTTGACCTCTTGAGCTCAAGAAATCCTCTTCCCCAAGTAGCTGAGACTACAGGTGTGCATAAACCATGTTCAGCTAATTTTTGTTTTCTTTTTGTAGAGATGGGGTCTTGCTATCTTGCCCAGACTGATCTCAAACTCCTGGTCTCAAGCTGTCCTTCCCACCTTGGCCTTCCACAGTGCTGGAGTTACAGACATAAGCCACCATGCCCAGCCTCAGTCTGTTCTTTATGTTATTGTCACTACCCAGACCTACCCAGCCCTCAGCCTCTTCAGACCAAACTATTATTGCACACAGATTTTTAAAAACTTAATATATGTTTCATTTTCTGTAGCTATAGCCTCTAAAAGTTATAGCATTATTTCTCTTGTGGAGTTATTATAGTTACCATTGGCAAACAATTGATCAAAATTGTAGAAGTGGTTTATGTATGTGTATGCAATCATTACAGAACAGTTGTTATAACTATTGTAAAATTACAGTTATAAAATTATTATTTTATAAAATAATTATTAACTATGAGGAATCACAAGCTGAATCACGATCAAACTTTTCCTCTACCTCAAACAAAAGATAAATGTGTAAGTTCCTCGGACCTAACCAGTTTGCAATTAGTCTGTTATTTTTTTATTGTTGTAAATTGATGCTAGAACCTATTAAATGTGTGTGAGATGAAATACAGATTGACCATAACTGGAATTAAATGTTTTGTGTTATGACTTGATAAAATATATTTTATATTTTATTTTTTCTGAGACAGAGTCTCTCTCTGTTGCCCTGGGTAGAGTGCAGTGGCATCACAGCTCACAGCAACCTCAACTCTTCAGCTCCACCCATTCTCTTGCCTCAGCCTCCCGAGTAGCTGGGGCTATAGGTGCCCACCACAATGGCCGGCTATTTTTAGAGACGACATCTCGCTCTGGCTCAGGCTGGTCTTGAACTCGTAAGCTCAGACATGCCTCAGCCTCCTAGAGTGTTAGGATTACAGGCATGAGCAACCATACCTGGCTTCTTTTTTTTTTCCTTTTTATTTATTTATTTATTTATTTTTTTGGGACAGAGTCTCACTCTGTCATGCTGGGTAGGGTGCCCTGGTGTCATAGCTCACAATTTCAAACTCTTGGGCTCAAGTGATCCTCTTGCCGCAGCCTCTCAAGTACTTGGGACTACCAGTGCCCACCACCATGCCCTGCTAGTTTTTTCTATTTTTAGTAGAGACTGGGTCACGGTTTTGCTCAGCCAGGTCTTGAACTCCTGAGCTCAGGCAATCCACTCGCCTCAGCCTCCCAGGGTGCTAGGATTACAGGCATGAGCCAATATTAAAAAATATTTTACCACCTAATTGTATAACACATGCTGAATCTAGGCAGAAGTGCATAACATTTTTACCTGTGAGTTTTATCCATTATGTCTTAGAAAAGATGGTGCCCCTGGAATATATTCTAGTTGGTTTGAGAGAATGGAGATGTGCCAAGTTGAGTAATATACGCCCCATATTCATGTGCACCGAGAACCTATGGGTGTGATCTTATTTGGAATAGGGTCTCTGTGGATGTAATCCACTTAAACTATGATCATATTGGATTAGGGTGGTCCTGGATCCAATGTGACTGGTGTTCTTATAAGAAGAGGGGAATGTGGACACAGAGGCAGACATGGGGACACAGAGATTGGAATGATGTGTCTATGAGCCCAGGAAAGCCAAGGATTGCTGGAAGGAAGCTAGAAATCTGAAAGAAGTGGATAGCTGGATGTTGTGGGGGCGCCTGTAGTCTGAGCTGCTCGGGAGGCTGAGGCAAGAGAATCACCTAGGAGTTGGAGGTTGCTGTGAGCTGTGTGACGCCATGGCACTCTACCCAGGGAGATAAAGTGAGACTCTATTTCTACAAAAAAAAAAAAAAAAGTGGAGGAAGATTCTCCCCCAGAGTCCTGGAGAGAGCCCGGCCCTGCCCACACCTTGATTTCAGACTTCCGGCCTCCAGGATGATGAGAGAATACATTTCTGTCGTTTTCAGCCACCCAGTTGGTGCTGCCCGTTGAGTCCCTAAGGACAGCCTTAGGACACTAACACAAGGGAGGGTTGTGTTTCAGCTGCTCGAAGGTGTTTTTTCTCTAGGTGGGACTGGGGACATAAGGATGCTGAAGGAAAGGAAGGAGGGAGGGAAGGGGGGAGGGAAAGGGGAAGGGAAGGAAAAGCAAAAGGGAGAAAGACAGAGGAAGAAAGGAAGAAGGAAAAGAAGGGAGGGAGCAAGGGGGAAAAGCCTGGTTTATGTAGAATCACAAATCTAACCTTGAGAGGGTTGGCTTAGTGAGGGGGAGGGCTCTGTCGATTTTATTCAGTTTTGCATCTCCAGAGCCTATGTGCATTTTTACTGAATGAATGAGTGAACGTAGAGATCACTGCTCCTTAATCTTCAGAGGCTTCCCTTGATCAACAACCCTGCAAGCCTGGCCCTGCCACCACCTCTGGCCTCTGTTCTTCCGTGGTGAATGTTCCAGGCTGCTTCTTGCCCCAGGCCCTTTGCATATGCCATTTCCTCTGCCTGGAACGCCATCTCTCCTCTCTGCTCTCCATGCCCCTCGCACCTTTCTCTTTTGCCTATAAAACTACTATTTGTTTATTTCAATGTGAAAAACCCAAAAAGGCTTGGGCCAGACTCCATCATAGACCCTCACTGTCTTTTTCTCTTTAGGACTTTCAGGGCCCTTATCTCTTTGTCATTTTATGCTGGTCCTGTCATTTTATGATGATCAAATTCATGCGCAACTCCCTCTGGACTGGGATCCCAAGGCAGGCTGAGACCGTGCGTACTGGCACACAGTGGGTGCACAGTTAAAGTCTGTTGAAATAAATTGTCCGCTGCGGAAGCCCTAACTAACCTTGTCTGTTCCTGTCTCTGGGTCTCGATTTCTCTACTTGCAAGGTCTTGCTAGAACTCGGTGTGCGTGGTGCTCTGGAAGTCGCTTTGTGTCTGAAGCAGGGGTAGTCTGAATGTGTAGTTAGAGTTGTGTTGGATCCCCCTTCCCATGGGGGGAGTCCTGGCCACAGAGGGGATCTTTCCTGTACTTGCTTACAGACGGGGTATCTTGAATGCAGATGCTGGATCTCCAGGGCTGTGCCAAGCCTCCCCCCTTCCTCCTTTCCCTCACTTGCCTCTTATCTGCATTTTCCTGCCTTTTGGCCAATCAGTGCATCTAGGACACAGGTGACTTCTTCCTTCTATGCAAACTAAGTGAGGGTCAGCCCTCTCTTCACAGCAGCTGAACCAGTAAGCAGGAGCTCTTGGGGCTCTTCCCTGCGGGCTGCGGTTCCACCGCCTCCAATGCCCTGCTCTGCTTTTCCTCAACACTTTGCTCAGGTGTCACCTCGAGGAAGCCTCACTTGACCTCCTTCCCCTCCAGGGTCTCCTCTCTGCTCCTGAGTAGGGCTGGTCTGGCACACAGTAGGGCTCCTGAGGCCTTTGTGGGATGAGGAAGGACTTTACTCCTCTGAAGTCCTGGGTGTGGTGACTGCACAGCCTCAGAGGGCGATGGGAGGCAGCCAAGAGCCCAGGGTCAGGGTCGGACAGAGCTTTCTGGCCTCAGTCTTCTTATCTGTACTGTGAGGATTTCATGGGATAGAGATCTATAAAGACCAAGGTCCAGGACCCGCTGCCACACTCACCTTTGAGAATTTCCACTGTGCTGGGCACATAGTAGGTGCTCAGTACGTGGTTTTTAGGAGCAAGGCAACCATTCTATGAAGATTAGTGCTCAGAGCAGAGTTTGTACTCTAGACATTTGTTGCATGAATGAATTGATATTTATAAAGCACTTTGCCTGGCATATAGCAAGTGCTTAATAAGTGACAGTGGTCAATATTATTGTTATTATTGACGGAAATAGAGGCCTGGAGAGGTGACCTGCCCAGGCTCACACAACTGGAAATCAGAGTGAATCTAAATCTGAGGCTACTGGATTCACACATCTTGATCATTTCTAAAATGAACATTAAAATGTGTCAGGCACCAGCCCTGGCACCTTAGGGGCACAAAAAAAAAAAAAAAATGAGACACAGCTCTTGGTGCCGATGAGCTTGTGGTCCAACTCTGGTGACAGACAGATGAACACACAATTAGACTGCAAGGGGATGCTCGCCGAGTGCTGCAAGTGGGTGGCACAAAGGGACCTGGGAACAGAGGGCAGAGGACATCGCCCTGCCCAAGGACAGTCAGGCTTCTGAGGATCTGTGACTCTTGAGTGCTGTGTTTTTCAAAATTAGTTGACCCTGACTTGAAGTTAGCAATATGTTTTTCACAGACACCCTGATGCATACACAAAGCAACAAAAGTTTCACTAGAACATTCTTGTACTTGTAAGATACACTTGCTTGTATACATAACAAACATTTCCATCATAGCTATCATTACCGTGTCCGGTTCAGCGGCATTAGGCACGTTCACAGTGTTGGGCAATCGTCACCACCGTGCGTCTCCAGAACCTTTTCACTATCTCAAACAGAAACTCTGTGCCTGTTAAACAATAATTGTTCTCCTTTCCCCCTGGCCTGTGGGAATTTTTATTCTACCTTCTAAGACTATGAATTTGTCTATTCTAGTCACCGCACACAAGTAGAATTGTACCCTATTTGTCTTTCTGTGGCTTTTGTGTCTTTTTTCGATGTTTTCAGTGTTCATCCATGTTGTAGCATGTGTCAGAATTTCACTCCTTTTAATGGCTGACAAATATTCCATGGGCTGTTTATGCATACACCATATCCCTAAATGGATTTTTAATTTACGAGTTGGTCACAACTTGCACCAACTGGGGTTTTGTTGGATGAATAGGAGTTTAAAAGACTGGACTGTAAAGGCCCTTGCCAGTCAGTGAAACTCTTGGACTTGATCTTAGGTCTTAGAACTGCCACTCTGGACCCTGACCTTGCCTCCTTCCCTGGCCGGCATGATGCCTTCTCTCATTCACTCAGCAAACGTCCGTGTCCACAAACACGGTGCCTGCTGGGTGCTCACTATGGAGTGCTGTGGACAGAGCTGCGTTAGGGATCTTATGAGATAATGTTGCTGGATGTCGTGTTACTCAACCTTCAGTGCTAGGAGGGCACCCTAAGTTTGCTGTTCTCTGGTAGGAGTGTCTGGGGAGGACATGGCAGCTGAGTTGAGACATGGTTCTGCCTTCACTGAGCAAAGAGCCGCCAGCCATCACTACCCCTGATGAGACCTATGATGGGAGGTGAGAAGGGCAGAATAGGGGCTGGTGCAGCTGGTGGAGGGACAAGGGGAGATGTGGGGAGGTCACCAGGGCTGGACACACAGGGCCCCGGACTGCGGTGAGGAATTTGGCCTTTATCCTCAAAGGAAGGGACCCACTGAATGTTTTAAGGATGTGGGTGGGGAGCTGTGTGCAACTGATTTGATCAGATTTGATCCTGGCTGCTGTTCAAGTGGTGAGGATGGTCCTGGGTCAGGGAAGGAGCCGCGGGGAGAGGGAGAGATGTCAGCAGGACCCGGGCTCAGGGTGGGCACATGTGCGTTTGTGTGTGTATGCGCACTTGTGTGCACACCCGTGGGTGTGTTGGGAAGACACCTCCAGGCCTCCCCCATCCCCAGACTCCTCTGGAGAAAGGGCAGTGGTCACACTGCGCTCCTCTTGGCCTCTCCTTTGGAGCATCCCCGGGACCCTGCACCCTCTGCTCCCTCTCTCTCCTGGCTCCCTGTGATTTATGAGGCATTTTCCTTTTGGGTGATAGAGATTCCAAAATGCCACATCCATCTCCTAGGCTTGCTGAAGGCAGCCTGTCTGAGTTATAGCAGATTGCTTTCTGCGTGGGGAAGGGGGTGGAGGGCACCAGTTTGCTCTTTACGCTCCCTGGGCCTGGAACATTTGAGCAAACATTCCTGGACACTTTGGAAGTTACCAAACCCAGATGAGCTCATTGGAGCCAGAGGTGGGGGCAGCTGGCGCCTGGAGCCTGCCTGGAGCTCACCAGGTGGCCCAGTGGCAAATGTCGGAGGCGGCTGGACCTCAGCCCTGGTGGAGGCGGCCAGGAGAGGGTGGGCCCTGCACAGCTGGGGCCTGGCCCGGGGAACCCAGGGGTGGATTCTCTGTGCAGTAGTTTCCCCTTGTTGTTGGCAGCATATTGGCGTGGTAAGGCCAGGAGCTGCGGACGGCACAGCCAGGGCCTGAGAGGGAGCAAACATGTGGGCAGGCACCTCATCAATTCTTCCCAGGGCTGCCCCGCGGGGAGCCGACCCGCCCTGTAGGGGCCTCGTGCCCCATGTAGTAGCTGCTGTTTATTGAGTGTTAACTATGTGCTAAGTGCTCTGTGTCGGGTTCACCCCTCTGACAAGCCCAGGAACCATTTTCCCTCTTCATTGAGCAAATGGGGAAACTGAGGCTCAGAGAGGTAACCTATGTGTGACCCTGTTCACTGCTGGGCTACATCACTTTCCTGCTACACAAAAAACAACAGAGACGGAGCCAGCAATGCTGCCGCAGGTTGAGCAGCAAGGATTTGTGAACGTTTCCAAGGATCTGATGAAATAAGCCTATTTCTTACTTTCCCCGGGCTCTGTCTCCTCATTGGGTGAGAAGGGGCAGGCAAAGCCCACCAGTTGTATCCTCCACTTTCAGATTGCTTAGAGAGCTTTGCTGGTGGGCAGGGTGGGTGGTGGGGTGTCAAAGGCTTCCCTGGGGTCTTCTGTTTGTGTCATGCCTTTGAGCACCAGGTGCAGTGTGCTATTTTGGAGGAACTCTCCCCATCCTCCTTCTCAAAGTGATATGCCCACCTCTATGTTCCCTTCTCTAAAATGGGCACCTGTTGTAGGATTGGTGTGAGAATCAGAGTGAATATATGCAGAGGACTCAGAGCAGTGCCCAGCTCACAGCTGACAGCAGCCCCCCATCCCGCCTCTCATGGGTCACAAGAGGATGTCTCTAAGATAGCTCCATTTCATACACTGGCTCACACCTTCAGGATGGCACCTGAATATGACACTTAACCTACATCATTTCATTCCATCCTCACCAATGCCCTTCCACATAGGTACTGCTGAGATCTGATTTTACTGATGAGGAAACTGAGGCACAGGAAGGGGGGCGTGCACCTCTCTGGCAGAAATCACAGAGGAAGGGGCCAGTGCAGAGTTAAGAGGGACCTACCTGTCAAACATGGGCTGCTGCTCTTGCTGCTGATACACAGCCCAACTTCAGACTCTAGTGGCGAGTGGGGCTCCTTCTTGGGAGATAACCTCTGCCTGGTCTTGACCTTGAGGGTGAGCTCTCCAGTACCCTCCTAACCCCAGCAGAGATAGCGTGCAGCAGTTCTGACAAGCCGTTGGCAGTAGGGTCCAGCAGGGAGGGGGAGGAGGCAGGAGAGGACTAAGGAACAGCGTGATTCGAGCTTTGGCTAATGACCGGCTCCTTCGAAGTTTCCCCACCGTATATGCTTGTTTAGTTCTGTTTATGAGGCTGCTTTCCCAGCCAGATTCTCAGTGGTAATGAGCACGCATCGCTGATTGCTGCAGGCAGAGAAAACGAAGAGGTGGGTAGTTGGGGGTGGGTGGGTTGCGATCATACTAAATAGGTTTGTTGAATAATTATGAACCCTGCAGAACTTTTGTATTTTCTAACTAATTGTGTGGTGTGTGTGTGTCTGTGTGTGATGCCTGTTTGTTGTTGTTGTTTCCTGTGGGGGAACTTTTTCAAGGGGAGGCTAGACTGGGCCCTGGGAGTCACTGGGGCCTCAGTTCCAGCCTGTGGGGCTGGTTTGAGTTATTTTGGGACTAGGGCCTGGGTTCAGCACACTCCACTTAGAGAATGGAAAATAGAAGCTCATAGCTGGATGCTGTCTGGGTAAGAGAAGTTCATATAGACCAGTGGTTCTCAATCTTCCTAATGCCGCAGCCCTTTAAAACAGTTCCTGTGGGTGGCAACACACAGGTTGAGAACCGCTGATATAGACAGAGACACTGGCAGAATGGGTTTAGCACCCTATCAACCTGAGTCGAGACTAGGCCCTGCCAAGTAGCTGCTGTGTGCCCTTGAGCGAGTCATTGCACTTCTCAGAGACTCGGTTCCTGAGGATAAAGCGGGACTGGCCTCACGCTAGTGAGGTCTAAGAGAGTTTCCGTGCTCAGAAAAGTGGTGGCTCTTACCACTGTTACTATTCATGGTTCCAAGTAACGGTCCCCTTTCTGGTTCTCCACCTCACAGCTAAGCATGTCGCTGTGCATTTGAGGCACTGTCTCTGGCCCTGAGCTAGACTCATGAAAGTGGAATGTGCCCAAGGGAACGCTAGGTTGTCCAGGAAAGCTTGAGGCTGGAAGCATGCCATGGAGCCTCAGCCTGGGTACCTGGGAAGTTGAAATGTCCTATGGTGGTGACAGCTCTTGTCCTGCTCAGGTAGACCTGCCTGGCCAGGTGAGCTGGGAAGCAGCTACTTCTTGTTCCAAGGAACAAGGGAAAATTAAAGGGAAATTCAGTGGCTCCCCCATACTGGGTCAGGCCCCAGGGGCCTCTGGGAAGCAAGGAAGTAAAGAAAGGAGTGGAGGGGGCCCTCTGCAGGGCTGAGGCCCAGGCCCAAGCTGCAGAATCGTGGGCCAGGCATCCTCCTTCTGACTGGCAGCCCTGGGGGACCTTTGTGACTGGTATGTGGACTAAAGGTGAAGTTGTGCCGGGCCCGTTTGAGTCCTAGCTCTGGCTCCTAACTTGCTATGTGACCTTGGCTGAGTCCCTTCACCTCTCTGTGTCTCAGCTTCCTCCTTTATAAAATGGGAAGAATAAAATAGAACCTACTGCACAATACAGCTATATAATATATTACTATTATAATGTACATGGCATATGTAACTTATGTAAATTACCCAGTGACGACCAGGTGCTTTCCCGTATTATTTGTCCCCCTGATGCTCTCGGAGAGAAGCCAAGAGGTACTGGGCATGGAGCCTGGGAGATGTAACTCTGTCAAGCCTACCCTCGCTGAGAAATGGGTAGCAGGAAGTCCTGCTCAGCAGGGAGCAGCATGCATAGTCACTGAGCCAAGAGGGGATTCTTGATGGGAGAGCCAGCAGGCACTGTCCTGCTCTGTGCTGGCTGCTGAGGTGCAAACTTGGAACTTCCCCTCTCCCTGTATTTCCCAAGGAAAGCAGGTGAAGATGGTTTCTGGAGTTGCCTTGAAAAGCAAACAAGTGGTAGACTCTCAGGTCTCCAGGGATCTTTTATTTATTTTTATTATTTTTTTTTATTAAATCATAGCTGTGTACATTAATGCAATCATGGCATACAATGTGCTGGTTTTATATACCATTTGAAATATTTTCATCAAACTGGTTAACATAGTCTTCATGGCATTTTCTTAATTATTGTGTTTAAACATTTATATTCTACACCTAGTAAATTTCACATGTACCCTGGTAAGATCTAAGGTGTAGTCCAAATAATTACCCTCCCTCCACCCTTCTTGGGCTATAGTTGGATTATAGCTTTCATATGAAAGCTATAAATTGGTTTCATAGTAGAGCTGAGTACATTGGATACTTTTTCTTCCATTCTTGAGATACTTCGCTAAGAAGAATATGTTCCAGTTCCATCCATGTAAACATGAAAGAGGTAAAGTCTCCATCTTGTTTAAGGCTGCATAATATTCCATGGTGTATATACACCACAATTTATTAATCCATTCATGGGTTAATGGGCACTTGGGCTTCTTCCATAACTTAGCAATTATGAATTGTGCTACAATAAACATTCTGGTGCAAATATCTTTGTTATAAAGTGATTTTTGGTCTTCTGGATATATACCTAGTAGAGGAATTAAAGGATCAAATGGCAGGTCTACTTGTCAATCCCTTAGTGCTCTCCAAACATCTCTCCAAAAGG
>CAUYON010158703.1:0-11986 GCA_963573935.1 Arctocebus calabarensis | reverse complement strand
TCAGCCAACCCACCATCCCTGGTCTCCACCTTGGACACCATCTCATCAGCCAACCCACCATCCCTGGTCTCCACCTTGGACACCATCTCATCAGCCAACCCACCATCCCTGGTCTCCATCCCACCTCTGAGACCCAGGTGGGCTCCTTCACTGATGCATCACAAAGCACACAGAATGCCCCAAGAATACGTCCTTCTGCATGTTCCCTGCTTCAGTTACAGTTCCTTTTTTTTTTCTTTTCACGTATATCTCCTAATTTCCGGCTACTTGAGAGCAAGGGCTGCATCTTATCTACCTTCACACCCTCTCCCAGGACCAAGAATAAAGTAGGTGCTGAAATTCAAATCGAGCCACTATTTTGAAATGCTAGTTATGAGGGATTTTGTTTTTTAAAGCTGTACTTTGTATGGAGCCTCACCTGGCTGTGAACTTTACTCAGACTTCAAAAGAAGCTGTTACCCACAAAAGTCATTGCCACCAGGGGAATAGTCCTTGCTACGGGTTGTGCAAACTGCTGGCCATTCAGAATTCCTGCCCAAACAAATGCCATGTGCCAAGCGCTCTTCTGGAACAGGTTAACGTTTAGACAACATTATTCTTTTCAAATAAATTATTGATAATTACACCCTGGTTCAAAAAGGGGATCCTCAAACTTTCTATTTGAAAATATCCGTCCCAAATTAAGAAGTGCTTAGTTGAAAAGAATCAGAAAGAGAAGTTTTAGGTAATATGCCAGAGTAGTTTTGAGCTGAAACTTCAAACTTTCAAAACAGTAAGTGATCACAGACTTTGAAAAGTCAACCAGAAAGGTTTGGGTTTAGTTTTTAGGTTTTTTAACAAGCATTTTACTCTTTTAGTTCAGGCTTAAAGACTATATTCAATAAAGACCTTCGTGTTTAAGTGACACGTATAAACAGAATATAAGCAAATCGTTCAAATAGAAGAATTAATAAGACAAGTAATGAAATGATCTTTCCTGAAGGATCCAAATGTTCTTACTTAGTTAGGATCTGATTCTGAAATTCCAATTTAATAAACTCTCAACCCTCCCACCCACCCCCAAAAGAATGTCTCCAAGTTTACACTGAGGTGGGTTAAATACTTTCACGTTCTATTTCAAATACCCAGAGCAAAGTAGGGTATTCCCAGCTGCTTCTCTGCCCTGTAATTTGACATTCATTTTAATGATGCTTACTTTATTGCTTGTCAGAAAAGCGAAATGGCCTGTCGATTTTATGGAGTTTCTCCTACCTCTTGGATGGTTATATTACATTTTGAAATAAGTGCATAGTTTCTCTCCTCATCACCCCCTCCAACTTTTTTTTTAACCTAAATGGTTCATGTGTGGGTTTGGTCATTGGCTGCTGGTGGAATGAAGTCGTAATTTCGGAGTCCGAGAGAATAGATCAAAATCACAGCAACACTTGCATGGATGGATCTACGCCACTAAATGGATGTTTACCTAGAAAAGTCATCATGTGGCCTGCAGCAGGGCGAGCGCCCTCGGCAGCTAATGCATGTATACTAAACAAATTTGGCTTGGCTGCCGGAGAGCTGTGCCGTGGAAATTCTCAGCATGCATTTGTTTGATTGAGCCGTCATTCCCAGTTGATCTGCTGATGATCTGTGTCACTTTGTTTAAATGTCCCAGTGTGTTTTTTATATATGTACAGTGAAAGGGTAGTGTGTTTCTGTGATGGATTAAAGGGAGGTGAAATTCAAGAGTGACTCCTGTTTTTGATTCCTGTGTTCTCAGACAGGTGGGTCTGGAATGATCAAGAATGTCACATTCAGACACAGGGGCAAACCCGGAACGCTTTTGATTTAAAACACATTACCGTAAAGATATATTTGCTACCGTGTTGTCCTGTCCTGGTTGGTACAAGAAGCTATTCAGGATTCCCCCATCTAAACAAACACCATATGGGCCAGTTCTCAGCATCCCTTTCAAATGTCCAGAAGTGAAACTCACTGCTGGGAGACCTGATGAGAGAGAAGCAAGGCCCGGACCTGGCGTGTGGACTCAGAAGCCAAATGCAAGGTCAGGCTGGGACTGGGGCGACGGCTGGGGGAGAACCCAACACCGCAGCACCATGCCGCGTCTGAGGCACTAATCAAGCGGCTGCCTGCTCGCTCTGGAGTTAAAGCACTTCCTGCGGCTAATCTTCCCAGATAGGCTCTCAGCTCTAATAACCTGCGGGGTCTGCTGCTAAGTGCTGGGATCTGGGCACCATCAGCCTGGATGTCTCCACAATGCCAAGCCCCAGACAGCACGTGACACACAGGGCTCCCTGCTCGCAGTTCTGGGCTGGGCCTGCCTGAAGCTGGGGCCCCAAACCCCCAAAATACACCTCTTGGCAACTTGTTGTCACACCTGAGTTCCCCCAGATGTAGCAGCTGCCCTTTGGGTTAAGGCCCAGCTCTCCCCAGGAGTCCTGAGTATCCGTCACTCATTCTTTCCAACGCGCGTGTAAAAATCTGCCGTGGGCCACACAGGCACCAAGTCCACCTGCCTGGACCCGACAGCTGGCACCTTCCTGGCCTGGAGAGCAACGTTCCAGGGACAGGGAAAACGCGAAGGGAGATGCAGCACCCTTGACCTGTCGAGTGCAGAGAGGAGAATTAGTTCTGTCTTAGAAAAGATTAGGGAAGGCCACTAAGACATGGTCGAACAGGAGAAAGGCAGGATACAGTGAAACAATAAACATAGTTTTGAGGGAGTTTCCCAGAGGAAAGACGTGGAAGAAAAAACAGACCCAGAAAAAGAAAGGACATTAAATAGCTCGGCACATGCAGAAGGCCAAACGCGTCTCAGCGATACCATGTGGGAGAGGCAGCGGGGCAAGCGGTCAGCAGCCCAGCGCTCAGGGGCTGAGTGGTCAGCAGCCCAGCGGTCAGGGGCTGAGTGGTCAGGGCCCAGCGGTCAGCACCCAAGCACTTGGGGGCTGAGCAGTCAGGGGCAGAGCGCTCAGTGGTTGAGCAGGTCAGGGGCAGAGTGGCCTGGGGGTCAGGGGCTGAGTGGTCAGCAGCCAAGCAGTCGGGGGCAGAGCGGTCAGCAGCCTCCTGGGCGCACTGGAGTCGACCTTTCTCCTCGCACGGTGTGGTACTAATGATGTAAATAAGGGGTGAGCACTCTGATCCAAAAAAATGGAGTAAATTAAGAGTGTCCCAGAAGGTGGATGGACAGTGAAAGGTTGTTTCAACAGCCCATGAGTGAGATCACGAGGGATTAAAAAGTGACAGTGACACGAGCCTGAGGACCAGGATGGAGAGAGTAAATTGGGAGAACGTGTGGGGGGAGTAGAACAGAGATGAAATAAACCCCAGTGAGCTGATACGCTACATCATGACTGAGTTTACCAGTGATCACTAAGGGCGGCTACTCTGGGGGATGGGGGCCCGTGGGGATGAGGACCGTGGAAGGAGCATCGGGGTAGGACCCTGGCTGCCCCGAGAATGATTAAGACACAGAACCAATGGACTTTTCCCTGGTTTCCCTGGTTCCCAGAAGGCCAGCACGGGGACAGCGGGACAGGAGAGGTGTCCTGTCAGCTTAGGTGTTCGAGGACACCTCTCCAGGTGCAGCCGACTCCTGAGCAGTGCCGTCTGCCTACAAACTTCTCCCTCCAGACCAGTAAGTGCACTTTGACGCGGCTCAGCCTCCCCCTCCCACACTTTAGCACAGGCAACCTGGCTCCACCGCCTCCCCCCACGCTCACAGGTACGCCCCCCATCTTCCTCACTCAACATGGCTGGACCTCGGACTCCAAAGGAAAGGCTCCCAAACCACTCTCATATCAATAGTTTTAATGGCAATTGATTAAGCAAAATTCAACTTACATGTAACTGTGTCCCTACTTTGAGGGAGGAAAGTTTAATGCCAACAAATGTAATTCACTGAGATAATTTTAAAAACTCATTACCTGAAAATGTAGGAAATCTTGAAAACTCACCATTCCCCATCGTTGCCCATCCTCCCAGCAGACCCCAAACGGCCGGAGCACATGGGCGGCTCCTGGCCCACGTCCCACAGCCCTCCTGACACCATTCCCAAAGGAGCGTTGATCCTTCCCTGACCTGATCTTTCATTACTATTTACTTGTGTATTCTGTTAGCAGAGGAAAAAAAAAGAGAAAAGGTAAAACAGGGAGAGGCTGGAAGTCGGGTTTTATTTATTATTGTTTAACATTATTTATGATTATTTTAATTGAGGTTCGACATCCCAGGAGCCTCATGGCGACGGGTACAGCAGATACCAGTGAAATAACGACAGAGTGTGCTCATACATTCTTCCACTTCCCTTTTTTACGAGTCATATTTTTTCATATACACACAAAGCAAATCCTGTCAAATGGCAATATACTTCTAGACATTCTGCTTTGGATTTTCATTTTAAGAAATATAAAAGGAAGAAGAATGAACTACAAGACACTTATTTATTTTATAGACTTACGTGCACCATCCAAGAGAGAAATGACAATAAATCCCTTTCAGAGAGGGCATGTGTTTACCCTTTGATAGCTATCAAAAATAAATAAAATATTACAGAATAAAATAAAAACAAGATTGTAGGGGCTCTGTCTTAATTTACATAATCCTGAGTGATTAAGACATGGATCCAATAAAAAGCTTCTTTTTATTTTGGCTTTTGAAATTTGGTAATTCTATTAACTCCTGAAAATTTTAAGTATATTTTCTTAACTGACAAATCCAATTTGGATTTACGCATCTTGTTATAAAGTGTACATACACTTAGATTTGACCCTGTCCCTTGTTTCCCGGCAAAGACTAAAATGGAAGATGGGTAAAAATTTACATGTTTTGCTGCCAAATTTTTTTGCTTGGGAATTGAGAGACAGAATAAGGCGCTGCTGGGCACCCCAGCCTTACCCCGGAACGCCTTTCTATAGAACTAGACCCTATTCTAACTCAGGAGGTTTAAAACCTTTTCTTTAAGTAACCAAGAACTGTATTTCTTCCTACTTAAAAAAAGAGTTTGAAAAAAAGTTGCTAAGGATATGAGGAGCACGGATATTTTCATTAGTTGCCAACTCACAACACCCTCACAAAAACACAGTCTTCCCAATCCTTCCCCAAATGGAAATGCAGATAGAAGGAAAGGCAAACAGCCAGGAATCCAGAACGTTTTTAAAAAATTCTTAAAGCCTACCAACAAACTGAAACAAACGCAAAATAAATTAGAAATAAATTCCAAACAAACGCAGCCAAACATGAACTAAGCAGGGAAATCCATTGCAAACAACCCCAAAATCTTTTAAAGTACAGTGCAGTCACCCCAGGCTGCTGCCTGCGGGGCCTGTTGTGGGGGGAGCCCCCAGTGCAGGCCGGTGGGCGCGGCCCCCTGCAGCCTCCCCCGCCTCTGCCGCCAGGCTTCCTGGAGCCCTGCCCTGCAGAGTGGCCAGCGCCATGCAGGGGGCCCGGCCACCCTGCCAGCCTGCTCCTCGGTTCCCCAGTCGCCCAGCGCACAAGTATGATGGATGATGATGGATCGCAGCACCAGCAAAACCGTGTGAATTTCCCAAGGCCTCTGATTATTCCAATCGAGCTCCCAGAAGAAGCACAGAGTTTCACAAAAGCCTCCAAGGAAACCACCCGTTCCCCTTGTCTGCCTGACACAGACTCCGCTAAATAAAGCCACGGAGTCTGACATGGCCTCCTCTCTTTGACACGCAGGTCCGGCCTCCACACTCACTGTTCGGGGATATGACTTAGCCTTGAACAGATTTTTGTTGAACACCCAGAGTGACGCGGCAGCAGTATGGCCACTCTGGCTTCTCCCAGGGAGACGTCACAGTTCCTGAGCACCTGCCAGCCACAGCTTTGCTGACACTCAGCTGGACAATACGACCCAGAGGGCTCCAGTTCCCTGTCTTTCTCTCTCTCGCTCACTAGATCTTTCTAAAACCACAAAGGATCTTCAATATGTAACTATGTAAGGTAAAGGTACAACTACAGATAAATAATATCACAGCTAGACCTCGACACACATGACAAAATTTTATATGTGGTAATAATGGAGGCTGCTGAAGAGAGAAGAGGTAGTACTGTTGAATTTAACTGAGCTGGGGTCTTTGCCTTATTTAAATTGTTCTTTTTCCATGTACGTTTATAGCCTGTATGGTGGGAAGAAACTCAGGACCTTGTGGCTACCGCTGGTCTCCTGGAATGTGGCACGTGTTACAGGGGATAGCACCACAGAAACCCCACGACCTGCCGTCCTGGAAACGTCGGCACCGTCCGTGCAGCTCTGACCCCGCCCGTTTGGCCCTTTCTAGAACTTGCTGTCAGACAATTCCCAACACTTACATCCCTGGCTCTCCCACCTCCCACCCCACCCCCAGGTACAATACTTGAATTTTTGAAATCTCTCAGAATCTGTATATATACAGGAGTAAAAGATCAACTCTATTTCTTAGGAATGGCCCCCAAATTTTGGCATCAGAGTAATGTATGGAAATGAATCTGGCTGAACAGGACAAGTGAGGGGTCAAAGCTACATTGGCAGAGCACTGTGCTCGTCAACGGACTTTATCCAATAACTGCAGAGGGGTGTGGAGGATGGCAAGGACTGTGGTCAGCGGGAAGCCACGCGGGGCACCCCACCCCTCTCCCACCGCCGTCCTATTCACTCACTCATCACACTTCACACACACAGACTTCTTCCACAGCAGCTGTGCATCTTTAAAGATTATGATATTTTGAAATAGTTCATCCTGACAAACAGTTCTTGGACTATGCAGCCATCATCCTTACTTCCTAAGCCAAAAAGGTCGATAAATAAGAACAATAGGTGAGGCTTCTGAAAACCAGATCCCGTTCCTGGCACTGCCACTAATTAACTAGGAGATTCTGAACGAGTCTTTTCATCTCTCTGGGAATCTGTTTTCTCGTCTGTAAAGTTACTGACCGCAGGGAGCCCCTGGGATCCCGTCCAGCTCATATCCTATGAGTCCATCAATCTCTGTGTGATTGTGGAAGTAAATTCCTAGAAACAGCCACCAGGAGGTAACGCGCCCTGTGCCATCGTCAGCACAGCACACGGCACAGACGCGCAGGAAGCCAGCGAAGGCTGCTGAAGATGACGGGTGTAGTTTGTAATATGAAGATGGCTTAGCCAGAGTCAGTGAGAAGCGGGGACGCAGTAGTTTTCACTTTCACTGGACACTTACTGTGTGTCAGACGGACACCATCTTGTGCATGGTACATCATCTTATTTAATCTCCCCAAATACTACTACATAAGCAGCTAATGACCCCATTCGACAGATTTGAGAGTGTTTGCATCTCGCTCCAGTAAACCCAGTCTCCGTGGACCGGGGCATAACATCTCATTCCACTTCCCAGTTATTCTGATTGTTCCATAAGCTCCTACAATTTATAGTACCAAACTATCAAGAGACAAATAAACTCTTTACAGACTGACGGCCACTGCCATGTTTCCCTCTTTCCACCCAAACCATGCTGATTTCTGGGCTTTGCCCCACTCCTCACTGTAAGGTCAGTCTAGCCAACCCCACCCACTTCTCTGAATCAGTATTTATACACGTTCTAAATGAAAACTAAAGGCTGACTTGCTAAAGCTTTATAAGAATTTAGAGCAAAAGCTAGTCATCACTTATTATCTTACCGATTCACAAAAATAACTTTTATAATCTACTTACTATAATATAATACTTGCTATTATGTATATGTGTACTTTTTTTTTTTTTGAGACAGTCTAACTGTTTCTCTGTATAGAGTGCAGTGGCGTCACAGCTCACAGCAATCTCAGACTCTGGGGTTAAAGCAGTCCTCCTGCCTCAGCCTCCCAAGTAGCTAGGACTACAGGCACCTGTCACAACACCCGCTAGTTTCTCTATTTGTCTCGCTCTTGCTCAGGCTGCTCTCGAACTCCTGAGCTGAATCGATCCTTTTGCCCGTGTTTTTACTATGTTGATCAACTTCTAAATGTGACGTGACAGAAAAGTAGAAATTGAAACAAAAACTACAACAAAATGTATTCAGGACACGTTGGCGCCTTCTCAAGAAGCGTCTGCCACTCCTACCTCACACACCTCTAGCTGACTGTAGACTGTTCACTCTGCGTGATCCGAGACAACGACTTTGAGAATCTTGCTACTGAAGGCTCCAGTTCACACTCAGGACAGGAAACACCTGTCTGTCTATCTGAGCAACATTCGCACCTCTGTGTTCTTCAGACACGCTGACGAGTCATCAGGCAGGCAGTGAGATTTGATGCTATCCTACATAATCCAATCGTTCCTTAGACTCCGCTTCATGGAACTTCGTTTCCTAATGTTTATCCAAAAGGCTGTGACGTTGACATGAAAACTCTAAGTCTGGAGCCATCACGTCTTGGTCTCCAAAACTGACCATCCTTAGGAAAATTTCGAGATTTAGAGAACTTGTACCAACAGAGTTGGTAAAAATCAAAGGCCAGGATACAGTATGATCTCCGTTGCTTCTGTCAGAAATGCCAATATTCCGCATATCTTCAAAGAGCAGAATCTGTCTCCAGCCCACTACAAAGGGAAATCCTGCAAGATCTCTGCTATTGAACTAGGACCAGAAATAAGAAGAAAACCTCCGAGAAAAGTGTAAAAATGACAGATATAAGAGGGGGCCAAGCACGCCCTGAAACAAGAGAACTTCTGCTGACAGATGAGCACCTTTGAACTCTAACCCAATAAAAGAATTAGCACTCCCAATGTATAATCAGTGTGGCAAGCAAAATATGCCGACACATGACAGGCAGGGTAATCAATCGCCATCCGAGGGAGAAAACGGCCAGACTAAATAGCAATCCAGTCCCACTGAGCCAGACAGCCCTTCCTGCTCCTTACGTTTCTCATACTTCAGGGACTGGGAATTAATATGCAATAAAGGAAAACTCCTAACACGTAAAACAACAGAGCACGGATTAGAAGCGACCAGGACTCCCCGAGCTGAGGGGTTGATTTTCTTTTCTTTGATATGTTCTGAAGGGCCTTTCTCCGGTCGGTTTGTAGGCACTTTGGAATTGCCCACCGCAGTCCTGTTCTTCCCCTCCCTTCCTAGCGGAGCAGGAGCTGGGGACGCAGCCAGACGCTGTGTACGGACCTCCGACCTCAGGCTGCCCACAGTCCCATAGCCATCTGCTCGAAACAGAAGAATAACACTTTGAGAAAGGGGTTGCAATAATTACAAGAGATGTACAAGGAAAATGTCTCTAGTGATAGCTAAAGTGGGGGCACAGCCGCACTCCACAAAGGCTTGCTGCTGGCAGCCCCAGGCTCCTCACACCTAGAGTGTCGCTTTTGCCCCCGTGAGCACGTACAGAAGATGCCACAGGACACACATATCAAGAGGGGAGTGGCCTGATTTCGATGCCCTGCTCATCATGTATTAGCGTGCCACAGTGGGAAGCCGTCTCACCTCCCTGGGTCATGGTTAACTCACTTGTACTCTTGGATGAACTCACCAGCCCGGGGTCCACGCAGAGAAGAGCGACTCTTACAGATCCTCTTGGCTTTTCTACTAAGTGAAGTAACTGAAAACCATCTGCTTCTGGTTTACCTTACCTTACATGCTAAACTGATAAAACCAAAAAGAAATCGCTTCAATTCCCAAATCCACATTGCTTTAAGAATTCAAAAATAATCACTTTGTTTTGTTTTGCTGTGTTTTCTGTTTTCCCCAAGGAGAGTCACTCCTGTTCTCTGTTTAAAATCACTTAGCAAGTCTGCAAGACTTCCGTGATGTGGTTTGAATGACCGTTGGTAGCAATTTGCTTTAAATTATTATCCCCAAACTATCCAGCCCCAAACACAGATGGCTATATTCTCCAACACCCTTCCACTCTTACCATCCATGATTCAAGACGCCACCTGCTTCAGAATGAATGGCTTTGTGGGATGCAAGATTTTATTTTTCAGTTACTTTATTTTAAATATATGTGCTTTCCAAACAGGTACATTGCAAGAATGGCATTGTAGCTGCACATTTTCCAGCCCTCATAACTGTGCTCCCATGACTTCCCCAGCACCTTCAAGGGGCAAGTTCCTTCCCTGAACATGGAAAATACCATCAGAATTAGCTAATGATTTTTCTTTGGATTCTTGAGACAGAGGAACCTGCATTGTAGCAGTGAGGCTGATGATTGTAATCTTTAAATTACATGGAGGAGAGTGACCTGAAGTCAGAGACACAGTAATCCTGGGTCTTCTAACCACTGCTGGCCTGACACCCATCTCTGGATAAGCGTGGGAACAGACACGTTTGCGTGTTCTAGTTTCTGTCATGTGCCAATGCCATAGCTACAAAAATGAAATCTGAGGCCTAATTTGCCTTAGAAGTCAGAAACCGAAGAGCTTCCTTCAGCAACGATCAGACAGCCCCACGTTTACTTTCCACGCATGTAGAGACGCACCACCCTGGCATCAGCACGGCGGGGAAACCCAAGCGGCGAAGCACAAAAATTACCCAAAGAGTGCAAGCACAACCATGCTGGAATCGTACTTCAACTTGAATTATATTTGCATTCATTTGTTTCCTAATGCTTTTGGAGAATTATGTGGAGAAAAGACTAGGCTTTTTGTTTGGTAGGTTGTTAAATATCAGGTGTTTCCCCCATCGGCTATGCGTTCTTGAATGTGATGGTGTGATGAGTAAAGACCAAGTTTAGTTTTGGAATCTCACTGACATGGCCTTTTGCTGCTCAGGAGACCTGTCTTTCTTTACGGTGTCTTAGTGCACTGATGTTTCTTACAGGGAAGGCGATACGGGAGGCCCGTGGCCATCTGTCACCTTTTGTCCCCAGAAACTGAGACCTCATGGTTCTGTAAGACAGAATGTGAGTAATGCCTGTCATCAGGCAAGAGGAGAAGCGTGCTGGACCAGTAGAAAGCATCGTTTGACATTTTTCCTCCATACTTCAGAAGCTAAGTGGTGGTGCAGCTTTGCCTAGGAGTGAATAATATCTCATCACTAACTGGATTCAGCCAGTCATGCCCATTGCCCTGTCTCAGAACACAGCTTCCCTTTACTTTCATTAATACTTGGATTATTCAGAATTCTTTAAATGTTTTCAGTGAAATCACAGAATAGTTATTTCATGATAGTCTTACCACCGCCGGACCTACCTACAGTTCACAAAAACATAAAATGCTCAGTCTATGGAACCAGTGATAGAAATGAACTATGAACACAGTTCCTGTCCCTTCTCCAAGACTGAATTTAGCAATCTTGTCCATCTCTATATGAATATAAGCATGTACATGTGTGTGCACGTATGTGTGTGTGTATGTGTATATATCTACCAGAAAAGTTTTAACCAGGAAATTTTCATTTCCATCCTCCAAAAATGCAAAAACGTTATTTTGTTTTTTCAAGATGAAACTATTAAATTACATACAAATATCTGAGGACTTAAGCAAGAGAAACTCAGCCATTTCAATTTTCATTTTCCAAATGACACTGATGCTAGAAAAACAAAAAATATTTGGCAAAGCTATTTTCTTTCTAAACCCTAAGCATTAAGAAAAAAAAAGGTAGTCAAGGATTCTATCCCTTACAAAATAGTACCAAAGAAGATGAAATATTTGGGAGTTTATCTTACAAAGGATGTGAAAGATCTGTATAAAGAGAACTATGAAACCCTAAGAAAAGAAACAGCTGAAAATGTCAAAATACTAACAAATCAAATCCAACAGCACAGCAAAAAGATGATACACTCTGATCAAGGGGGATTTATCCCAATGACACAAGGACGAGTTAACCTACACAAGTTAATAAATGTGATATGTAACATCAATAAAATAAACAACAAAACCATATGATCACCTCAATAGATGCAAAAAAGTTATTTAATAAAATTCAACTTCCTTCATGATAAACATACTCAGCAAGCTAATACAGCAGAAACATACTTCATCATAATAAAGACTATATATGACAAATCCATGGCTGATATCATTTTGAATGAGGGA